>MU758206.1:4782-14801 GCA_026770625.1 Nicotiana glauca
TTCAGGGAGGCTTGATAAAGCTCAACCATGTGCTTTGGCGTACGACAGGTACGTGACCAGTGCCCTTTTCCTCCACATCTATAGCATGCACTTTCTGCATTTGGTGTTTGCACTGCTTCATGCTTTTGTTCCTTCCTTTTCCACTGCTGGTGGCGAGGATGGTTCTTTGGTGCATTATTATTACCATAATTAGAGTTTCTTCCCCGACCACGGCCATGACCACGACTGGGGCCACGACCTCTTCCACGTCTAGCTTGGTGGAAGTTCGTCTCATTCACTTAAGGGAATGGACAAGAACCAGTAGGTCAGCTTTCATGGTTTTTCATTAGTAGCCCATTATTTTGTTCGGCTATAAGAAGATGTGAGATAAGTTCAGAATACTTTTTAAATCCCAACTCTCGATATTGCTGCTGCAGTAGCATATTCGAGGCATGAAAAGTGGTGAAAGTTTTCTCCAACATATCATGATCAGTCGTATTATCACCACATAATTTTAATTGGGAAATAATTCTGAACATAGTAGAATTATACTCACTGATAGATTTAAAATCTTGTAGCCTTAGATGAGTCCAATCATAATGTGCCTGTAGAAGAACGACCATCTTCAGGTGGTCATATATATCTTTCAAATTATTCCACAGTATGACTGGATCTTTAACAATAAGATATTCCATTTTCAGGCCCTCATCAAGGTGATGGCGTAGGAATATCNAGTTTAGAAAGATTTGACATTACATAGAAAAAGAAAGTTCGTACCTCAGATACTTTCAAAGTATTTGCTCGAGATGGCAGAGTCTCGTGCTGATAACGTGTTATAAAATAAAGACTGTAATGTAAAGACAGGTATAAAGAGAAACTGATATATTATTCGAATTCAAACTGATGTACATAATGAACTGAAAACTCTTCTATTTATATAAGAAAGGAAGTTGATGTGGAAGCTACTACTGCATGAACTGAAAACTCTTCTATTTATAGAAGAAAGGAAGCTGATGTGGAAGCTACTACTGCAAGCTGCTGTGTAAGCTGCTACTACAACCTGTTGTGTAAGCTACTATAAGTTGATGTGTAAGTTGCTGTGTAAGCTGCTACTATACCAGATATGGATAATCTTATACTAAGAGTAATGTTTATCCATAACGGAGTACTGAAAGGATAAGCTCATTATAATCGGTATGGATAATCTTCTACCGGGGGTAGTATTTATCCATAACGGAGTATCGAAAGGATAAGCTTATTATATCCGGTATGGATAATCTTCTACCGGGGGTAATATTTATCCATAACCGGATACTGAAAGGATAAACTTATTATACCCGGTATAGATAATCTTCTACCGGGAGTAATGTTTATCCATAATCGGGTACCGAAGTGATAAGCTTCTTCAGAAGGCTTATTTCTAATAGAGTACTAAATAGATAAACATATTTACGGCGGAGCCCCATATGAATAAGCTTCTTCAGGAAGTGTATTTACAACAGAGTACTAAATGAACATCCATAATATAATATATTTATAACAAAAAGTATTTTTTTTCCTCAATTTTGCCAAGTTTTTTTAAGAAAAAAAAATGCTTTAGAGTTGAGTAGAAGCAATTTTTGAGGAAAAAAAAACAACTTCTTCCCCGAAGCACCTTTTGAAAAGTGTTCTGGAAAAAAATATACTTAGAAACATCTTTTAACAGTTTGGTCAAACACTAATTGCTGCTTAAAAGTATTTTTCAAATTGATTAGCGAATCACAAACTATTTCTCACCAAAAGTATTATTTTTAAAAGCACTTTTAAAAAAAATATTTATCAAAATAAGCCTATTTTTCCAACTTGGCCAAACAAGAAATTCTTTAACATGAGGAATAAGGAGCTTTTTTTTTCTTTTTGAAATTATTAAATAAAAGAAAAAGAAAAATGAGAGCTCCTTTGGCACCCATTTAAGAAGTTTAAACTGGTTGCTCAAGATATTTGCTGCATGGTTGCCAAAGGGTTGTTCACCATCGGTTAAGGGTGTTCAAAACCGATCCATACCGTACTGAATCGAAGTTTAATGACTTACTGGTAACGGGTTAACAGCTTAACGAACGGGGAACGGATTGAATTTTTTTATTAACGGCTTATCGATTTGGGGCAGATTATTCAATTTTTTTAATGAACAATCCGTTAAACTATATAATTGGGATGTACTGGACATTGTACAATTGTACGCATTTGCATAACAAAATTATTCTTGAGAACAAATGTGTACAATTTTAATACTCTGCTTTGGGACAATGTTCATTTTAATAAACTGTAGCGTACAATTTAGTGATTTACAAATGTGTTCTGCTTTTTCACTCGTTGTTATGACTTATGTAGGCAGATCATGATGAGATATTGTTCAGATGTACTATCATGGTGTGTTCTATTTCCAGACATATCATATGTAGTTCATTTTTAATCCCCTCTCTTAGTCCTGTTCAGGCAGTTTAGATAAAGGTCAGGGAAAATGTGAAAAGTATGAACTGCATGAAGATGTTTCTTTTTTCATTCCGATATATTCTTTTGTGCACAGCGTAATATTATATTCTTCAACTGCTTATTAATTTGGTATTATGAATTCACAAATAGGAAAGTTTATCTGAACGTGTGGTCTCTACTTTAACATTAAATTATATTGTTTTAGTATATGCTCGTGATTATGGGGAAACAATAAGCTTTCACAACAAACAAAGAAGAACCATCTGTTATGTATGGATAAATTGTACTGTTTAGCTAACATGAAGTCTTAAATCTTGCCAATGATACCATCTACCTTCGAATTTATGCCGTTAAATTGCTGCAATGCCCCAAAAAATTTATCTTGCTACTATTTCCCATTCTATTGTCATTTTTTTGTAGCGTACAATATATGTTAAATTAGGCCGATAAGCCGCCCGATAACCGCCCGATAAGAGGTAAACCGATACCAATCTGCCCTATAACTTATCAGGTGGCTAGCGGATTAATACATTTAAAAGCCGATAATCGTTAAACCAAACCGTTAAGAGTAAATAACCGCCCAACCCACACGACAAGCAGCCCTACCACCGGTGACAGAGCCAGAATTTTTGTTAAGGGGTGTAAAAATATTTATAAAAGTAAATATATCAAAAAATTAAGTGAAGTCAATACATATTATTAGTGGTGAATCTAAGATTTTAATGTCATGGATACTTGTCGAAAAGAGTTTCGAAAAAGACAGTAAACGAATTAAGCTATGGGTGTTTACTCATTATTTATCTAAATTTTTTGCTAACTATGCAAATATACTAAATTCGGATAAAGACAATGGGTGCTTGAGCACCCATAACTCTATATGTAGATCCGCCATTGCATAATATATATACATATAATTTATCTTTTTGCCTACCTACACAACGTATTTTTTTCCTCAAATGGGTGTTATTTCATACCCCTTCCTGAAAGGTGGCTCCGCCACTGTTCACCACCTTGTCTGTAATAGACGTGTCTGCTTTATCTTGCAACTCTTATGCTTTTGATGCTTATTATAATGTTTTCTTTTTGGAAAAGATTTGTACTCACTAATAGCCCGTTTGGGCAAGCTTCAAAAATCAGCCAAAAGTGTTTCTCTCAAAAGTACTTTTGGTAAGAAGCAGTTTGTGTTTGGCTAATTAGTTTGAAAAACACTTTTGAGCAGCAATTAGTGTTTGGCCAAGCTGTTAAAAATTGCTTCTAAGTGTATTTTTCTCAAAAGTGCTTCTCAAAAAAGTGCTTTTGGAGAGAAGCTACTTTTTTCTGCTTCTCCAAAGCTGTTTCTGCTTCTCCTCAAAAGCACTTTTTTTCCTTCCAGAAGCTTGGCCAAACTTTTGATAAAAAAAATAAAACACTTTTGGCCAAAAAGGCTATAAGACTAGGAGGCTCAAACATGATTCTGCGACACTGGTTTGACAAAATAAATCATATTTATGTAGTTTCACAATTTTGCAAGTTCTGCACAAATACTTGACGTCCAAACCGTACTAAGATCTTGTTTCCAGATTTTACTTCTCTGACTTTATAATTCCGACTTACAGATAGGAAAAACATCATAGCAGTTAGTCACAATTAAACATTTTTATGAACAACACATTTATCTAAAGAAATAAAAGATTAAGGCGGCGAAAAATGAGAGTTAAAGTGCTTAAATTTTATTTTGTATCTCATACAACTAACACAATTTTGTGGACCCGAAAATGTAAGTTTGAGATTTACAAATTTGTGATACAAAAAGGAAACTCAAAGTTATGTGAGACGCACAATAAAATTTCTCTCAACTTACGTTAGTCCAGTCAGTTCAGATTCCCCAATACCTATTACCTAACTTTATTTCAGAGGAAAAATTACACATCGCACTTCCCTTGATTCCGTATATCATATGCAAGATACTGTAAAATTTAAATTTGAGAAAACTGCCCGCACAACATTTCTCAACAGCATACCAATGAGTGAACAAAAAACTGACAAAGAACAAAATACAAATGCAAAAACCAGAGATTTCGACTAGGCATAGCTGCAATTGCAAAAATCCAACTTCACATCACTACTTCAGCCATATACCAATGTTATTCAAGTTTTTCACAAAAGAAAACTCATCCATTAGTTCCAAATTGCCTTCCTAATAATAACACAAAAAGTAAAGTACAAAAGACGCCTCAAAATGAAACTCTCCAACCAACAGGACTTATCCATACTGCACGGAAAGAACCCTTAACGATTAGCCTTGGCAACCCTCTCAATCTCATCCTTCTTCTTGATAGCGTAGCTGCATGTACACAGCAACAGTAAGCAGGCATAGAAAAGTAGTTGCATTCAAAAAGGAGCTAATGACTAAACACGATGGCAGTAGGAGGATTACCTGTTGGAAGATCCCTTGGCAGCATTGATGAGTTCATCTGCAAGGCATTCTGCAATGGTCTTGATGTTTCTGAAAGCACTCTCACGTGCACCAGTTGTGAGGAGATATATTGCCTGGTTAACACGACGGAGTGGAGAAATATCAACAGCCTGACGCCTCACAACTCCGGCAGAACCAATACGAGTAGCATCTTCTCTTGGTCCACTGCATTGCGCACAGGTTGTAAAATGGAAAAGAAAAATTTAGACAGACTTTAATATCTGAAGCTTGCTGCAACATGATAATGCTCAAACCATTTCTTTTTAAGTGCACATTCAAATAGTACAAAGAAGACATGGTATGAAAATCTTCTAACAAACAAGAAGCATCAGCAAGAAAGTGTCAAGCTGATAAATATGCAAAAATAAAAATAAACTCTAAACCTGTTGATAACAGCATCAACAATCACTTGGATTGGGTTAAGGTCAGTCAACAGATGGATAATTTCCATAGCATGCTTGACAATACGAACAGCCATCAACTTCTTCCCGTTGTTCCTTCCGTGCATCATCAGTGAGTTGGTCAACCTCTCTACAATTGGGCATTGAGCCTTTCTGAACCGCTTGGCTTGGTACCTCCCAGCCGTGTGCGGAGTATAAGTAGGATGCTTGGCAGCAGTAGCAGTAATGTAATCCTCAACAGAAATATCACTAATCTGCATGAGTAGTAACATTAAGAAGGAACTTAAGAGAACACTGATTGAAGTTCTCTTTTTTTTTTTTTGATGAAGTAAGTATTGAATTATTGACAAAAGCATCCAGTGGATGCACGTGTTACATAATAAAAGAACACTGATTGAAGTTCTCAGTAATGTATTCATGAAGAATCCATATACAGTTACATTACCAACCTAACCAACAAACATTGCTTTGGACTTGCAGCAAGTAATTTCAGTGATATAAATCTGCCACATAACAGGTTACAAGAATAAATAATAAGTACACCTTGTGTGAGGCTGTCAGCATGTTACTGATTGGTGGAACCAACAATATTCTGCCGAATTTGAGCAGTGTGTTTAGCGGGAATCTCTTTAAATAGAAAAGATCAAGGAAACAGGAAATATATATATGATAGATACACCTAAGAAGTTACATTTCATAGTGTTTCAAGTTTCTTTTTATGAAATATTGGACTTGGGGACCAATAAATTATCTCTCCTATGCTACCATTAGCATTTAACTATTGGAATTTTTTTCTAAAGCTGCAACCAACAATTTCTATTCTTTATTGATCCTTCAGATTTCGAAAAAGGCCAATTTTACCCAATTCTATGAACATAATAGTAGGTAAAAACTGTACACACAAGCACTTTATTTTGAACATAATGGTAGGTAAAAAACTGTACACAATCACTAGAGTTAGCAAAAATAGATTAGTCTTAACATATTCTAGGACGAGGTCGTCCTTCATTCTAGTAATGAACAGCAGTTAAAGAGGATAAAGCAAAAAGATCAGCAATATTTTCCTCAATTTCACCGATCCAAAAAATATATTTTCCTTAATTAGAAAACAAACTCGACGACAAGCAGTGGCGGAGCCAAGAATACATATAAGGGTATTAAGAGAGTACTAAAATTTGAAGCTGTGACATAAACATTTTTTGAACCCATTTTCCACAACACTAGAATCTTTCATTGTGTATATAACCAAAAAGAAATTAGTTTGCCCTATGTACGCAGTGTAATTTTTTTCCGGTAAAGGAGATTCAATTGATCCCCCTCGCCAACACCTAGCTACGCCCTGACGACAAGTTGAGATTTTTCTAATCAGAATAAAAATCATCTAACACTAACGGTACTTTCTAAAAAAAATAAACAAATATCATAAAAGAGAAACTACTATTAAAAATAAAGTTTTGATGTTCACAGCACAGTATTAGTACCTAAGCTACTATAACATCCAAAATTTCCTTTAACTTACGAACCCAAATTCGACAAATCACGCAGAGATCTTTTCTTATGACTGAAAATGGGATCATTATTAAACGTTTACGATTCAAAAGCCATACTAACAATGAAAAACAAAAAAACTCACCAACATAAATCTTCAACAAATAACAAAACTATAAAACAAAGCAAACAAGATAATGCAAAAAAAATAAGAAATCAAAAGGAATAAAATTAAGGGTAATGGGCAAAATTGAAACCTGAATGTCGTCGTAGGACCAACGATTGAATAGCATAACATCAGTGTGAGCCTTGTCTTGCTGATTTTGGTTTTCTACTACAACCGCAGCTGCTTCCATTTTTACTCTTCTTTTCTTTTCCCGAGGAAGATTGGGAGGAATGGGGATTTTAAGGAGGGGGACTTACAGGGAAAGCTTGAGAGTGCACAAGAAGATGAAGAGGAAAAACCCTAAAGCGAGAAAAATGAAAGTTATGTTGTCCCAAGTAGCCTTCATTTTACCTTGGAAATACACGTGTGTTCTTTAATTGGGCTAAGGCCTTTTTGGGCCAGTTTTAGAAGGTGGCCAAAGCTGGTCCAACTTCTGGAAGAAATGGCACCAAGTAATTATTCGTTAAAATATCATGGTATAGCCAGTTTTCACACTGGTCACTGAAAAATAGTCAGTGTTTACCAAGTTAATAAAAAATAGACATTATTTTACTGCAACAGGAACCGTTCCAATATAATATACGGGAGTTCTGGTGCATTTGTGTACGAACTCCAGCATATTATGCCGGACCGGTATACTTTGCTAACTCCTGTAAAATTTGCGGGAGACTGGAGCACCAGTGCTTCAAAATTCAGTATATTATACTGGACAATTATACTTGCTGGAACTCCCGTAAAATTTGCGGGAGTTCCAGCATAATTATGTTTGAACTCCAGTAAAAATTGCGGGAGTTCCAGCATAGTTATCTTGGAACTCTCGTAAAATTTACGGGAGTTCAAACATACTTATGCTGGAACTCCCGTAAAATTTACAGGCGTATTTATCCGGATTTTGAACAGTATTTTCGCTCAAATTTAAAGTGGCTAAATTTCGATGACTTTTGAAACTTGACTATTTTTCAACGACCAGTGGTAAATCTGGCTATTTTTGAATTTTTTCCTAATTATTCTAGAGGACTACTATTTAAAAATTAATCAATATGTTCTAAATTTTAATTTTGAAGTTAATATTTTAGTTCAATTCAAAATAAATAAATAGCTAATTCCTAAATAACAGCCCTAAAATGGGTATTTATCTACTCCCCCAGCTTGTTCTCTCGCTATGTGTTTTGTATTTGGGAGAAAACACAAATAGTCAGCCCACTAATATTGTTAACTCGCCTATCCCTAAATAGTTTTCTACACCTAGCCCTATAACATCGTATAGCCAAATAAAGCAATCCTCTGATTAAAACACAACACAAAAATACCTGAATAATTGAAAATATGGATAAATATTCGCTCCTACAATTACGACGGCATGGATAGTGAACGGTTACAGCGGGCGACTCCAACAGAAGAAGAAGAAAACAGTAAAATCTTTTCTATAATCTGAGAGAAACTAAGAAAGTGAGGTATGGAAGCTCTAACTTCTCTCTAACCATCTAACGAAGAACTCTGTAAAATCCTACTATAATCATATTCCCTCCAGTCATTAAATTATTCACACCAAACTATAATGGAAAATCACACTGTTTGAGTGGAACCACCCCAAACCACCTGACATTCATCCCCTCCAATCGAATGATCACATCTCCTTTAAGGAAAAACTCCTGGGCAATGACCATGAAAGAAGCTTTTCTTTATCCTCACTCTCTTCATATTTATTGCATATGGCAATTGACTCCATCGAGGTAGAAGGGGAAAAACATCCACAGATCAGGTAACCGAACACTTAATATCAATTACGGGGGAAGATAAACAACGAATCTATTACCCCTGGAGATTCTCTGTTATTATTGAACTTAAACGAAAAAATATGCTTCATCAAGTTCTCAAATGCAAAATAATAGACCTATGGAAGTCTTCAGAGGCCTTTCCCCTCATTGACCTGGGAGAGGACTACTATACAGTAAAGTTTAACAAGGAAGAGAACATGGAAACTACTTTACAAAAAGGTCCTTGGTTTATATTTGGCAACTTCTTATCGGTGCAACGTTGGGAACCTAATTTTGTGCCCTCAAGAGCAAAAAAACATGCACTACAATCTGGATACGATTATCAGAACTACCTACAGAGTTTTATGATGAAAAAAATCTAAAAAAAAAATGAGAAACACAACAGGAAGTCTCCTCAAAGTAGATGCATGCACATCGGCAGCTCTTCGTGGACGATATGCTAGAATTTGTGTAGAACCACTAAATAAATAAGTTAAATCTAATGTGTGGATTGGCTCACACAAACAATAGATCCTATATGAGTGTGAGAAGTTTATATGCCTAAATTGTGGGTTCTTGGGCCATTCCACTGGCCAATGTGCAAAAAACCAAGATCCAACCAAACTCCTCAAAAATAAAAGGAAAAGAAGCAGAAAAGGAAGGCCAAAGCAGCTCCATGCAAGAAGATCAACACAAAACTACACAAGAGGACCAATTCAAAGCTATACAAGAGGATCAACACATATCAGAGGAGGAGTGGCAAACACTAACTTTCAAAAAAGGTACAGAAAACCCCATGTAGGATCAAAAAAAGAAGCTCTCTCAAAGACATGTATAAATGTTAATATCATTGATGCCTCCGCATGTAAGTTTCTTACATCTCGGACCTTTAATTACAAAGCACGACCCAATCAAGATGTTATGGGAGACAGGAAAATTGGTTTCAAACCATACTCTGGATATCAGTAGACATTTGAAATGGATATTAACTCAAAAAACCAGCTTTCTTCTCTATACTCAGAACATGGTTTTGGATGATATCAAAATTCACTCTGCTGAATTACAAAATAATTTATTTAATAATAAGATCAATAACTCTATTACTAATAATAACAACAACAATAACAACAATAATAATAATAATAATAATAACAATAATAACCTTAATAACTTCAATAACAATTTACTTAATAAAAATCAATATATTGCCAACTCAACAAAAACAACATGAGTCAGCTATTAGGGATCCCCCCTCGAACACAACCACCACGATACCAATAACGGAAATAACCCCCCCCCCC
>MU758213.1:5509-38725 GCA_026770625.1 Nicotiana glauca
GGGGGGGGGGGGGGGGGGGGGGGGGGCATCACACATTTCCCTTAATTTAATTGAATCCTCTCACCTCAAATATTTTTGATTGTGTAGACCTTTGTAGTTGAGCACTTTAGATGGTGATTATGTTCGTGTGATCTTATTATATGTATTTTTTCGTATATGTATGTATAGTTCGTATTGAAAGTGATTGATTCACTTAAACCCGTAGAACCTGCCCCATTATATCTTTAACCAAACAAACAAGAGATTGCAGAATATAATCGAGTGACACTGATTTATTTAATCATTAACTAACCACTCTTTAATAACACTAATCTTATTCTCTGAATCAGTCGGAAGATATCTGCAATCAATACATCTATCCATTGCCAAACATTCCAGCATATTTTTAGTATTCCCAGCATAACATTCCAATATGCATCTTTATTTTTTTATTTCTCATTTGATGTTTGTTATCGGTTTTGAAAATTCAATTAATTCAAATTATATTGCGCAAGGCCAAATATTTAGGAGATTTTTTTCTCAAAGATCGAACAAGTAGGTTGCTGATTCCTTGATGAAATCATTCAAGACGTGTATGTGGGAACATTTTAATTGTTTAATATATTAATACATTTGTTATTCTTATCATGTACAAAGGAGGTTAAGAAAGTGTATATAGAGGTTTGTCCAATCTCATATTGTATACTTTTCCGTCCCAAAATATTTGTAGCATTTCGCTTACATAATCTTGGACGAATATTTATGTATATCATATTGATAGAAGGGGACCCTCAATACTAAAATTGTAAAGAAATTGGGTGATACAAGACTGATGAGTAGAGTTCATATTATCTGATAACTAATGCCAGGGTAGGTAAACAATCAAGGTGGGAGTCTGGTTTTATATATAAGTGATAGTCCAATAAAATTTATAAGAATATTGACAAGAAGTGAGACTTGTTTTACTGGTTGACTATTTTTCTATTCACTAACCGGTAAATTGAACGCTCAAATTAGGTAAAAGGTAAATACAAACATTATTGATCTCTTGGACGGGCTGGAATGGAAAAAGAAAAAAAAAAAGAAGAAGCTTTAGATGTTACTCTCTCCATTCCATAATAAGTGAATTTGCTTTTTTATTTTGGTCAAATATAAGTATCCATTTATATAACCAAGAAAAAATTCAATTTATTTTTTCAAATTACTCTTATATACGTATCTCTAAAAAGTCTTTTACTCCTCATATTAATTATGCTGCAACGTTTAATTAAGGATATTTTAGTCAGGTTAACTACTTTTGTCTAGAATTTTGCATTTCCTTAATGGGTGTATCCAAAGAAAATTGATCACTTATTGTGGATCGGATGGCGTAATTTTTTTAGACACCTTTATTAATGATGTGACATTAAACACTTTTTTTTTTGACATTAAACACTTGATATTAGTTAAACATATACTTAGTAGATACTCTGACGTAATATGGAGCGTGTATGGTGTATTTTTTAGAGAGCGAAAAAATCTAATGGTGTATATATATATGTATATATATATATATAAAACTTCTTTAATTGTTTATCTCCTTCACCTCATGTGTATCCACCACTCCACTATAGGCGGATCAAGAATTTTAACACAATTGGTGCACCACACTATCTTTAACGAATTTTTTTTTAAAGAATGAACTAGAGAAAACAAAGAAGCCAAAGAGCGAAAATAAAAGAAAAACAAAAGGAAGTTATTAACTACGCTTAAAACGCAAGAGTACAGAAAAAGGAAAAGGTTTTAAACAAAAACGTAAAAGGAGTAAGGGAATTGAACCGTGACATGATGCTTAGAGGTGCATAAGGCACCAATGCACCACACTAGTGTGAGTAGATATGAAGTCAGAATTTAAAATTTATGGGTTTTTAATTTTAATATTTTTAAGTTATTAATTTTTATATATTTAATAGATTTTTAAAAATATATACATAATTTAGACCAAAGTTATTAAATTAGGTGGAACAGAAAACTATAAAGCTAACTCTGCCCTGACTGTGAGTAGTAAAGTAAAGTAATAATCCATTAAAAGCCCAAAAAGGCGGAACAGAAAGTGGAAAAATCCAAATAAAAGAGAGAGTAAGCGGAGGGGAAAAGATGGACTTTAGGTTGTCAAACAAAAAGCGGGTGATACACATCCTCCCCGTCAGCGCCACGTCAATCGACGAAAGGGAAAAAGCCCGGTCCCGCTAAAGATTTTATCGAGAAGAAGTTGACAAGTAAATAAGGCAGTGGTTAGGGGTGTACAAACCGAACCGAAAAACTGTATCAAATCGAAAAGTTAAATCAAATTAATTAAAAGATCCGATTCGATTTGGTATTGAATAAAAAAAAACGAACAAACCCGACATATAAATATATAAAATTTATATATATTATTTAAGATTTTATAAAATTTTCTTTAAAAAATATCTAGAAATATTTGGGATTCTCTTGCGGGATATAAATTTTAATAGAATATGAAGTGCTCCATATTTATTGACCTTAAATAATAAGTTGTATGATCAGTTTCTTATCAAGTGTTACTGAAATACGTCAATCTCTTTGTTCTTACATATTCATATCATATGTTAAGATGTATTAAATTCTTATATCTTTTTCGAATGTGAAGTGGTTATTAATATTTAGGTATCATATTAATTTTTATGTTTAATTACTAAATTCAGATAACCTGAAAGTGTATATCAACGAAAAATTATTGTCAGACAACTAAAAAAATAATTATTATGTGTTAACTAATGGAATTCTCGCATAAGAATATTTTAATTGATAATATATTTGTCAACTTTTTATATTTTTACTAAGTAGAGGTATACGTATCAAATATTTAACAAAGTAAGATTGAAATAATATGTAAGTAACAAAAAACCCGAAGACCCGACAAAACCGAACCAATCCAAACCAATATAGTTAGTTTGGTTTGGTTTTGATAAAAACCAAACCAACCCGGTCCATGTACACCCCTAGTAGTGGTTATAAGAGTGGCAAGTGACCGCGGGCCAAACGGGCTAAGTAGGTCGGGACCGGTAGGACCGTTAGAGGTGGGCCTAGGCCAGTATCCTGGGTCAATTCTTGGCTTTGAACCGTTAGGACCGGGACCGTTTGACCCGCCAAGGGATCGGAACCGAACCGGTCCCTTGGCGGGCCAAACGGGCCCAACGATAATTTTTTTTTTAAAAAATTAGCCGTTTGGCTATTTTAAAAAATAGTCGTTGGGCTTTAAAAAATAATCGTTGGCTATTTAGAAAATAGCCATTTAACCTCCCAACTTTATTTTAACCTCAAACTTTTTATAATTATACTTTTCTCCCTATTTTTAACTATATAAATACCCCCTCATTCTTTCATTTTTATTACAAAATCATTATCAATCTATCACAATCTCTCTCTAATTTTTTTTTATACTTGCTACTATTGCTTACTTTATTAAAAAAAATAGTAAAAAAATATTGAGGTTTGATAATAGGCTAGATTCATGTAATTTGGCGACTGTTTATGTCCCAGCTTGACTATGTTTCACTATTCTAGGTTAGTTAAATGACGATAAATTGACTCTAATTGTGAATTTCATGTGTTGCAGGAGCGAGTTGTGCTTATGAGGACTTAGGACTGTGTTTGGAGCTAAATTGAAGCAAGGGAATCCCCTTGGAGGTGAGTACGTTGAAAGAAGAGAGAAAAGAAGAGCTGAAATGATGATCCAGTCTAGCGCGCTCACTAGCGCGACCGAGCTAGCCCAGGAATTCGAGGCAGAATACTATGCCATATGCGCGGTCATTAGCGCGACCACGCTAGTCCAGTTAGGAAAATTTAATTTAAGGGTAAACTTGGAAGTTCGGGGGTAATTCCACTTAACCTATAAAAGGTCCAGCTCGCCCAAAGGGACATTATCAAGGTTTTTACAGCTTAGTTGAAGGAAGGAGAGGCAAAGAGGATAATTCAACATCGAGTTCTTCCTTTCTTTCTTTTGTATTTTACCATTTATGATGAATTTTGCTATTATTATGATGAACACGATTATGAGTAGCTGAATATTTACTCTAGGTTTTTGATGAAACCTGTTGAAAGATGAACTTCGTGTTATGTTAATATAGTTTGCCTAGTTTAATCTTTATTTGTTCAACTACGTTCTTGTTGTAGTTAATTGATAGGATCCTCAATTAGCTATGCCTATTTAGTATGTATTACTCGGGAGAGAGTGCATATTTAGGTAATTGTTGAACAACACCACTCCTAAAGTATATGAGGAATCAATAACTGAGGGTTTAAAGGCGGGATTAGGGATAATGAATCCTTAGGTGCGATCTAAAGTGAGTTGTAATAAAAGTCAGCTAGCGTAACTTGGGAGAGTGCGTCTAGTAAATTATCGTGATTACTCGGGGAGAGATTTACGGTAATAAGAGTACTCATGATCGATAGAGATGATTAAGAAATTCTATGCGAAACATAACAAGAAGGGACTCCATCAATAGGGAAAATCATAACCTTAGATCCTTCTCTTACTTGCATACAACCTAGTCATAGTTAGCTTTTAGTTTACTTGCTTTCATTTAGTTATAGTAAGTAAAAACATCTCAAATTGTTATTCAAAAATATCCGGAAAGTTGATTACGAAGAATTTAGTAAATCTAACGAGAGTAATTAGTAGGTTAATTCCATGTGGATTCGACTCTAGGCTAAATACTCGGATTATATTTGCAGCGACCGCTTTGTCCTTTTTATAAGGCATAGTTGGGCGTGATCAAATTTTGGCGCCAACGGGGAATTAACAGTGTTATCAATTACAGTTGAAAGAAATACAAAAATTCTTAGTATAGTCAGTTTTCTTTATTTTCAATCTATAAATTAAAATTTTAACGTTTGTTGACTTGGTTGTACAAGTGCATGCCTAGAAACTCAACGAGAACTGGTGAAGTATTTGAAGCATTATCAGATCCCGAGAAAGTTTTCAAGGCCTTGAATCGGGCCAACCGGAAAAATAAACAACAACAATCAACTGAACAACTCGAACCAAACATGGGGGAAAATGTAGCGCCATTGGCACCTCTTGTGCCAGAGGCTGCTCTATATGACTGGGCATAAACCACAACAGAGAACTTGGCCACAACGATTTTAGTCCCGCAGATACAGGTCGAGTCATTTCAAATCATGAACAATATGTTGCACTTGTTGCAAAACAAGGGACTATTTTCGGGGTCATACATTGAGGATCCGCAACAACACTTGAAGAATTTCCTATCCATCTGCAAAACTCAAAAGCAGCCTAACATAACTCAGGAAGCAATAAAGTTGTTGTTGTTTCCATTCTCAATGATAGGAGTTGCCCAGACTTGGCTAAACTACTCCCCATTAATTCCATAACGACTTGGGAGGAGTTAGTCAAGCAATTTGTGAATAAGTTTCATCCACCCAACAAGACTGCTCAGCAAATTAAGGATTTGAGCTTCAAACAGAAATCAATGTAGACACTGCAAGAAACGTGGGAACGATTCAAAGGGATGTTGGTTATATGCCCGCACCACGGTATTCCAGATCAGATATTGGGGCAGCGGTTTTACATGGGTTTGACAGATAGCGTGAAGGCTAATGTTGATGCTTCAGCTGGTGGAGCATTCTTGAGTAAAACATGGAGAGAAAGCCAGAGCCTGCTTGACAAGATGGCACAAAATTCGAGGTGGACAACCGGGAATGCACCTATAACTCCAGTAGTTCACTAATCTATCCAACACTCTTGTTGAAAATATGTCCACATTAATGACACAGATGAGTATACTCACCAAAAAGGTAGAAGAGTCAGGGCAGAAGTAGCAGGTACACATTGTTGATACTACCAATGGGGGCTTATGCACATCTTGCATTAGTTAGCCAATTGGTAACCAATGGAATGCAGAAAGTGAGCATCATCATTACCTGAAGGACATGAATTATGTGTCTAATTATGGGGGTCAGAGACAAGGTGGTTAGAATTGGGGTCAACAAAATCAGCCATACAGGCCAGTCCAGCCACAACTCAATAATGGAAATATGGGAGGTATGCAACCTCACAATAATATGGCAGCTTACCAAAGGCCAAAGGGATACAACAATCAAAATCAGCAGCAGGGTTATCATCCTCCTCAGCAGCAGCATGAGGAAAGACAGGAAGATGGGTTTGCTAGACTTGAGGCAATGATCCAACAGGTTATTGGGTCGAATACAAAAATGAGTAAAAGGGTAGATGCACATGAGTCAGCTATAAAGAATATTGAAGTGCAGATGGGCCAGGTTTCGATGTCTTTGAATAATCGTCCTCATGGGACATTGCCTGCAGACACTCAAATAAATCCAAAAGATCAAGGCCCGAAGCAGCTGATGGCAGTGAGTCTACGTAATGGCAGAGACTTAGATTTGGAGAAAGATAGGGCTCGAGAAAGAAGACAAGCTAAGACACTTGTACCAGTGCCGATTGAGCTAGATGATTCAACGAAACTGACAGAGGTGACAGTACAGCCTGCCCAGTAAAAACCTAACACACAGATTGAGGCTGAGAAAGAAGCTGAGGCAGCCCAGGAACCGATAGTTGAGGTGGTGTCTGACAAAGAAAATACCCAAATCATTGGGAAGAAGAGACCTCCAGCAACATTCCCATAGAGGCTGGCCAAGTACAAGAAAGAGGAACAATACAAGAAATTCTTGAAGATGCTGAAACAAATTCAGGTAAATATTCCATTGATTGATGCCTTGAAGGAGATGCCTGGTTATGCAAAAATGATGAAGGACTTGATGTCCCAAAAATTCAATTGCAAAGATTTGGCCACAGTGACTCTTACTCAGACCTACAGTGTTGTGGTGACTAGACTAGTTGCTGAGAAGCTGTCTGACCCAGGAAGTTTCACAATTCCCTGCACCATTGGTAACTTTGCTTTTGCCAAGGCACTTTGTGATTTAGGGGCTAGCATAAATCTTATGCCCCTGGCGATCTATAAGAGGTTGGGTATTGGAAGAGCTAGACCCATTTCTATGTTATTGCAGCTGGCTGACAGAACCGTGAAAAGACCCTCTAGTATCTTGGATGATATGTTGATTCAGGTAGGGAAATTTGTATTCCCTATAGATTTTGTGATTCTAGATTGCAAGGTGGATGAAGAAATTCCCATAATTTTGGAAAGGCCGTTCTTAACCACAGGGAGAGATCTCATTGACTGTGAAACTGGGGAGCTCAAGATGAGGTTGAACGATGAGGAGATAACATTCAATGTGCAGAAATCTATGAGGCGACCAAGTGAATTCTCCAATTGTTCTCTTATTGATGCCGTGGATGTAATCGTAGAAGCAGATGATGAGATGTTGATTATTTAGGACACTCTTGCTGCATGTCTGGTGAATTTAGATGAGGTGAATGGGGAAGAATTGGCAGAATGGGTGTTGGCTTTAGAGGGCAGAGGGTTTTGGGATAAAACACTTGAATTCGAGCCCCTGCACTTAGAAAACAGAGAAACTCCTCCATCCAAGTCATCCATAGAAGAACTACCAAAGCTGGAGTTGAAGCCACTGCCCACCCATCTCAGGTGTGAGTTCCAAGGACCTAACTCCACATTACCTGTTATTATCTCATCTAGTTTGTTAGATGTGTAGACACAACAACTTTTGCAGGTACTCAAGGAATGCAAGACTGCCATTGGATGGACTATGACAGACATTAAGGGGATCAACCCGCCATATTGCATGCATAAAATTTTGCTGGAAGAGGGGCACAAACCTTCCAGGGAGCACCAAATAAGGTTGAACCCCAACATGAAGGAAGTGGTGAAGAAAGAGGTGATTAAGTGGTTGGACACGGGAATCATTTTTCCCATATCTGACAGCAACTGGGTTAGCCCGATGCAATATGTTCCTAAGAAGGGCGGTATGAAAGTGATAAAAATGATAAAACTGAGTTGATCTCTACAAGAACTGTCACAGGATGGAGAATTTGTATGGATTACAGAAAATTAAATCTGGCCACCCGGAAAGGCCACTTCCACCTCACTTCATTGATCAGATGCTTGACAGACTGGCAGGGAGATCCCACTTCTATTTTCTGGATGGGTACTCAGGGTACAACCAGATCTCCATTGCACTAGCGGACATAGAGAAGACCTCCTTCACACGCCCATATGGCATTTAAGCTTTTCGGAGGATGCCCTTTGGCCTATGCAATGCACCTGCCACATTCCAAAGGTGCATGATGTCCATATTCACTGACATGGTCGAAGACATAATGAAGGTGTTCATAGATAATTTCTCAGTCGTGGGAAACTCATTCGACGAGTGCCTTATAAATTTGACCCGAGTGTTGAAAAGATATATTGAGACTAACCTAGTACATAATTGGGAGAACTGCCATTTCATGGTAAAAGAGGGCATAGTCTTGGGACACCGGGTATCAAGCAAGGGAATCGAGATGGATCGTGCTAAAGTTGACTTGATAGCAAAGCTGCCACCCCCCACTTCAGTCAAGGCAATTAGGAGCTTCCTCGGACATGTCGGTTTCTACTAGGGATTCATAAGAGACTTCTCAAAAATTGCCAATCCTCTTTGTATGTTGTTAGAAAAAGATCACCCTTTCTTGTTTTCTAATGATTGCAGGGTAGCATTCGAGGAGTTGAAAAAGAGGCTAGTCACAACACCCATCATTGTTGCCCCTGACTGCGAGCAACCATTTAAACTCATGTGTGATGCCAATAACTATGCAGTGGAGAAAGTGCTGGGACAGCGTAAACACAAGCTAATGCAACCAATCAACTATGCCAATAGAACATTGAGTAGAGCCCAACTAAACTACATTGTGACTGAAAAGGAGATGCTAGCTGTGGTATTTGCATTCGACAAGTTCAGATCATACCTGATTGGTTCTAAGGTAATTGTATATGCTGATCATGCAACTCTCAGGTACTTGATTGAGAAGAAGGATTCCAACCCGCACCTGATTCGTTGGGTGTTGTTACTGCAAGAATGTGACCTTGAAATTCGTGATAATAAGGGCACAGAAAACCAAGTCGCTAATCATCCATCATGACTTGAAGGAGCTGAAAACTCAGTTGAGGTTGAGGATATTCTAGATACCTTTCCAGACGAACAGCTACTCGCTACAAGCCTTGAGGAAGTGCCATGGTATGCAGACTTTGCAAATTACTTGGCAAACAGTAAAGTTCCCTATGACCTTTCCTCTGTGCAAAAAAAAAAGTTTTATCGTGACTGCCCCATGTATTACTAGAATGAACCTTATCTGTTTCGAATATGTGTTGATAATATGATCCGGAGGTGTGTCCCTGAGATAGAACAATCTTCTATTTTGCAGTCATGCCATGCATCGACGTATCATTTTGGAGGAGTCAAGACGACACCGAAAGTGCTAGAAGCCGGGTTCTACTAGCCAACAGTGTTTAAGGATGTACATCAATGGGTGAAGGGTTGTAATGAATGTCAGTGAACCGGGAACATTTTCCGTCGCCATGAAATGCCCATGAACCTAATTGGTTGAAGTGTTCGATGTCTGGGAGATAGACTTCATGGGCCCCTTCGTCAGCTCCTTTGGCAACAAGTACATACTTGTTGCTGTAGATTACGTGTCCAAATAGGTGGAAGCTACAACACTTCCCACCAATGATGCAAGAGTGGTGGTGGGGTTTTTGAAGAAGAATATATTCACCCGTTTCGGGGCCCCTAGAGCTATTATAACAGACAAAGGCACTCATTTCTGCAATCGAGCCTTCGAGAAATTATTAGAA
This sequence comes from Nicotiana glauca, assembly GCA_026770625.1. Lineage (NCBI taxonomy): Eukaryota > Viridiplantae > Streptophyta > Magnoliopsida > Solanales > Solanaceae > Nicotiana > Nicotiana glauca. Next base: position 15,274 of record MU758213.1, read on the forward strand.
AAATACGATGTATGCCAGAAGGTGGCAACCCCGTATCATCCTCAGACCAGTGGACAGGTCAAAGTGTCTAATAGAAAGATATAGAGTGTACTGACCATGATTGTGAATGTCACAAGAACTGATTGGGCGAAGAAGCTAGATGATGCACTCTGGGCCTATAGAACTGCGTTCAAAACACCAATTGGTATGTCACCATACAAGTTGGTGTTCAGAAAGGCCGGTCACTTGCCAGTGGAACTAGAACATAAAGCTTGGTGGCCAATGGAACATCTGGACATTGAGGCTGTGGGAACAACTAGAGTCACATAATTGCATGAGCTCGAGGAGTTTCGATATCTTGCTTTTGAGAGCACAAGGTTGTACAAGGAAAGCATAAAGAGGTTGCACGACAAGAACATTGTTGAGAAAATTTCAATCTTGGAGACATGGTATTGCTTTATAACTCAAGATTAAGGCTATTTCCGGGAAAACCCAAGTCACGATGGTCTGGACCATTTCGGGTGGTCGAAATATTCCCCTCAGGTTCTGTAGAGATTGCCTAAGAGAAAGACTCGCATATATTTAGAGTCAATGGGCAGAGATTGAAACTATATGTTGGCATGAATGAACAAAAGGGAGTATCAGAGATCCATCGTACCGAACCTTAGAGGCCGAACGAGCCTTAAATACGCTTAACTGCGTCGTGCCACGATGTTAAATTAGGCGCTACATGGGAGGCAACCCATTAATTTGTTGTAACTGTCGTGCCACGACATTAACTAAGGCACTGGTTGGGAGACAACCCAATGGTAGTTATTAGTTGTTAATTTTGATTTTGGGAAGTACTAACTAATGCAGGTGAGCTTGGGCAGGTGATACGTCCATCGGACGTGAAAAACCAAGTGAAAAAATGGAAAATTTTCGTGCCTAGGAGCGCGCTCGCGCTACCCATCGCGCTACAGGCCGCACATATGGGCAAACATTTTACCTCAGGTTCTCCATCACTAGCTCAACCACACTATGACCGCACTACTACCCGTGCTAGAACCACGACCACACATATGGACAAGTACACTGTCTGCACTAGCACGGTCACGCTCGTACCGCGCTACGAACGCGCTAGTCCTGCCTGGTTAAGTTGTTGTTTTACTTCTTCTTTTTAATCCTTTATGTTATGTTTTTTTTTTTACCTTTTTTTTATGGTAACGATTTTATTACCACTTGAAGACAAATTACATTTGTTGAAGGAGGGATAGGCCTGGCCTTCATTATAACAATGTTAACCTAGGGAACCAGGTTAATGAACTATGAGCAAATTACGTGTTCCCAAAAATGCCAATAACATAAAAATAAAGTAGGTAATTCAAGGTGGCTCGTAGATAAGTTCACTAGGCTTTCTCTTCTTGACTCGAAAAGATAGTAGCTGCCATCTATCAATGTTCAAGAAACCTCTAATTTGACTTGGTAAGCTATTAAAGTGAGTGTATATGTGTACTTCATCAGTGGTGTGACTTAGAGAGGCCAATCTATCAACAACTTTGTTGGCTTCTCTAAAACAATGTCTAGTTTGGACACCATGGTCTTCCACAATTTTCTTAATATTATTCACTGTCTCTTCCAATCTCCATGTTGTAGAAACTGTATCGTTGATGCAATTTTGAAGGAGCATTGAGTCAGTCTCTCCAATGACTAGATTTTATGTTAATTATATAAGTTTTATTAACCCCCCTCAACTCTAACTACTTCCCCCTCTCTTTACTTTCAAAATTCCCAATAGCTGAAACTCCCCCCTCCCCTCTCCCCCCCCCCAACCCTAACCCCCTTCTTCTTCTAATTTCATCTTCTTCAAATTCCCTCTTCTCCAAATTCCCAACCCAAATTCCCCAAGTCTCAAGCCCAACCCTCCCCTACTCTTCTTCACTTCTCACCATCTTCTTTCACTACAGGTAAGGTCTCTCTTTTTACCAATTTTCTTTTTTTTTTCCAGATTTTTGTTTTGTAGTTGTTTTTTTCTTTTTTTTTTCTTAGTAGAAATTGGAAGTGTGTGTGTAGTGTTTGTGGGTGTTGCTACTAGTGGAGTTATATATTAATTTACTAGGTGAATTTGGAGAAATTATGGTGATACTGGGGAACATCATATTTGAAATGGGGTGTGGGTATATACTACCCACAAGGTGGTTGTTTAAATGCCCCAGTGAATATAATTGAGTAATTGTGAACAATTGTGCGCGTGAAGTCTCAGTAACCGCATTGAGTCATAATTTTTTTTGGATTGTGCTAATGTTATTCCTTTTTCCAGGTACTATGGCTCCATTTAGGAAACGCTGCACCAAAGGTGCCTCTTCCAGCAATCAAGCTAGATCATCCAGGGCGCGCGGGTCAGCTCCTGCTCGTCCCTTTGATAGTAGTAGGTTCATCTCTGCCAATGCTCAGGACCGCTTTGCGGATAAGGCCCCTAAGAAATCGATATCGGAAAGGGGCATAGATATAGGGTCAGTCCAACTGGGCTGCCCTCACTTGTATCATGAGCTGGTAATGCGGGGGCTATAAATCTTCATTGACGAGCCGGACGAGGGAAATGTGATGGTTGTCCGTGAGTTCTACGCCAATGTAAAAGAGCAAGTGAATGGCGTAGTAATTGTGCGCAGAAAGGCGGTGGATCCTCTATTGAGGCTATACGGAGGATGTACCAGCTGCCCCCTCCTATGGATCCATATGGAGACTATTATGAGGGGTATGGCAGATCACACACGCAGTAGGATATGTTCTTTGAAACAATCTATCTATGTGATTTAGTTAATGAGATCAACTAATCTTTATCCCATAAAGACGATCACATAAATATTGATCTAACCGGATTACTAATGTCCAAATTAATAATCTTACGATCAAGAACAAATTTAGATTAAATTGTAAGAGACTTTGCTCTCATTATCATGATCTTTATCACGATGACAAATCTCAAAATTTAATCAAGGACCTTATCAAATTAATCAAACAATTAATAACAATGATAAAAGAATATCAAATGCCATATATATTTTATATCAAATAATGTTTACCAAAAATATGTTCAAATCATTAAATATGATATTGGATCTAGGACATATCTACTATATTTCTAACAATCACCGGCTAATTTGCCGAGTCAATAATTGGTATCGTTATCAACTAGGGTCGGTTTGTCTTGAAAGACATGGAAGCAACAATATTCTTCCTTGTATATGAACTGAACATTGGATATTTAAAAGATCATGAATTTAGTGTTAGCATCTCACTTATTGGGAATTGGATTCTCCATTTGAATTTCAAATATGATAAAGTTTATTAATTCTTAGGCGAAGTCGTGTATTCCTATGAAGAGGGGTTTGAAGTCACAATTTAAACTTTCTATTTTACCCTTAATTAGATATACAGCTCCACAAATATTTATAACTTGTTAACACCATAAGTACTAAAAGTCTTTTACGCTATGTAAAATACCGTCATATAAATTGAAACGGATAAGTACAATATTTGAACATGTGCTGCAAATACAACATCATTGTCAGGTTCGTTTACTTGGAAAAATGAAGTATCGGTTTAAAATGTTCCAAGTTATAGTAATGTCATTGTTTCTCTTTACTCGCCATTTTATTTGTATTTATTCCTTAAATTATACAGCATGATATACTAGTAATTGTAAATAAAACAATGCAAATTTCCAATCACTAATGCAAATACTAAAATAAAGTTAAGCATAACACCGAAATATCATTTTAAGCTCTCTGGAATTTAAATCGAATGGTAGAGAAAAAGGTAACCCAAAAGAGCACATATCAAAACCAGCTGTTTGATAATGTCCACCAAACTACCTACTAAACCAATCTATAGAAGTCTAATAACAAACTCTCAAAAAATTTACTCACATCCAGTGTTACATCAGACCAATCATATGGGACTTAATTTATACTCCCTCCATTTCAATTTATTTGAACATGTTTGATTGGGCACGAAGTTTAATAATAAATGAAGACTTTTAGAATTTGTGGTCATAAACAAGTCAAAAAGGGGCCAGAGTATTTGTATGGTTATAAAAATTTCTCATTAATGGTAGAATTGTAAGTTTAAGCTAAACTATTTTCAATTTTCGAAATAGGTCATTCTTTTTGGAACAGACAAAAAAAAAATATGTTTACATAAACCATGTAATAGTTTATCAATCTACCACATAAGGGCAGCCGATGCATAAAGTAATTCATATTCATGCAGACTTCAGGGAAAGGTCGTACCCCTAAGGGTATGAACTTACCTTAATACAAACATTAGTGATTGATTCCACGACTTGAATCGTGATATATTTATCAATCTACCACATATTGTGGTAACTTAATATAGTTTGGTTTAGGCACTAGAGGTGAGATTTTTCCAATCATTCTTTCCCAAATACCAAAGATCTCAAATAAAATGAAAATAACAGAAACCTACACCATGTTCAACTCCTTGTGTGTTTCACCTTATACCAACCCTTCTTGCAAGATTTTCCAACAATCTTCACTCCTTTCTTGAAAAGGATCTTCAGCTCTTGTGCTCTCACCTTCACTTGCTTCTCAAAACTTCCCATTTCCTTTTCCTTTAAAAATATATAGAAAATATAAAAACAAAGAAAAATTTCAGAAGAAAAATAGAAACCAAAGGATTTCAAGAATGAGAAGAGAAATGTTTGGCAAAAGTGAAAGGTTTTTAAAGAGGTGGACTTCGTGGTGTCCAACTCATAAGATACAAGTGGAATTTCCTTTGATGCATCTTACTCCTTTTGATTCCCATTGGTAGATAAATTAGACGTGAGCAGTCAGAGCAGAGTGTCTATTTCATTTCTTTGGCTTTTTAACGAACTTTTTTCTGTCCAAAAAATTGACATTATTGTTATTTGAAAATTTAAATAGTTTATATTTCAACTACTCTCTCAATTTATGTGTCATTGTTTGGATTTTGAGAGTTAAACTTTTAGATTTTGATCATGAATATTTCTGACCTAGAATTTTTAAGTTTTGAAATAAATTTTATATTTGGGAACTACAAAAAGTACTACAAGACACAATAATTAATAATTCAAAAATCTTTAAATAATGTATGAAAAAGTTATGGTAAAAACTCGGCTGACTCTCAAAATTAAAATAAAAAATAATTAAAAGATAAAATTTGCTCCGTCCCAATTTATGTGGGAAAATAAAATTAATAGTCCGTTTTTAAATAATTTATATTATTGTAAATTTATAAATATTATTTCTAAAAAGTAAAAGTGAATGTATTAATTAACTCAAAATTCTTAGGAATCTTTACACAAATAGTTAGCTGAATTCATTGTTTATTTTCCAAGATGGAGACTATTATGAGGGGTATGGCAGATCACACACGCAGTAGGATATGTTCTTTGAAACAATCTGTGTACCCGGGAAGGAAATTGTCTAGATAAAGTATGGTCAGAAGTTTCACTCAGCAGCACTAGCCTTTTAAGGGAAGTGCTGGTTGTATGTTATAAAAAACCGCCTGATCTCGTTTTCCAACACTTCGGAGGTGAATGGTCCTCGAGCGGCTCTTATTTGGTGCTTTATTAATAGTTACAACTTTGACGTGACCAAAGTGATTCATGAGGAGATGTTCACCCGTTGTACGGTGAAAAGGTATGGGTTCTTCTTCCCTTACTTGGTTACTCGACTTTGCCAGGCAGCTCGGGTGCTGGAAAATCTGGATGTGGATGGGAGAGTGCCAAAATACCACAAGTTCTAAGCAGATAAGGTTCGCCGTCCATTAACCATCATGACGGCACCTAGTCTTTACGACTAGGTAAGCCTAAATTACGGAAGATAAACTAATGTGCGGAATAAAAACAATTTAAAACAGAAATAGAGTGATACAACATCGTTTAAAAGTGCTGCTCGACATACGCAATATAAATTCTCGAAACCAATACATTTTTCCCAAAAACCCGGAAACCCATGAATCACAAGCTACGAATATAATAAAAATGCTCTAACTCCGGAATGTCTACATAAATAGAAAAGATAAGAAGGGTTGTCACTACAAGATATAATGGAAAGGGACTCCTCGTTCCGCGGACGTAGCAGATATACCCCGAAGTCTCTGGAGCAGTTGCCTTGTCTCAAGGGTGATAGGACTGAGTCGCAATACCTGGATCGGTACATGAAAAACATGCGCAGAAAAGGCATGAGTACACCACAACGGTACTCAGTAAGTTCCAAGCCAAACCTCGGTCGGGTAGTGACGTGGAAGGTCAGAGCCATACTGAGATGAAATAAATATAGAAATGACAGAATAAGATAAGCAGTACAATTGAGAATCTACAGTAAGAATTTAATACAGGATAATAAGAAATACAGTAACTGAAACAGAGATAAAGACAAACATAAGGAAATACCACTCATAACAAAGATGATAACCGGGGATCTCTCAATATCCTCAATATATATATGTCGGGGATATCTTGGTAGTAAACAGGTAATTCTAACCTAACATGCTTCACATAATTCAACTAAGGCAGTTTAGGCAAATAAACAGTTAAGTCAAATAGACATGCTTTTTCTAAACTAACAGCAGATTTTAATTTGCATGTAAAATGAAACAGGAAAGAGGAACACAATTGAAATTACTTAAAGAAAAACTGAATTTTCAACAATTGGCTCAAGTACGCACTCGTCACCTCACGTACATGGCATTTCAATTATCAAATATACCAAAACCTAAGGGGAAGGTCCCACACACAAGGTTAGGCAAGCCACTTACCTCGAACCAACTCAAATCAATCTGAAACCACGCTCTTGCCAAGAGTACTCGACTCCAAATGGCCCAAATCAATTCAATTAAATTTCGTAATGTAAATAACACTTCAAATAACTGATTCTACAAAGAAATTCTAAGCTAATACTCAAAATTAGGTGAAATAACCAAAATGCCCCTCGGGCCCACATCTCCGAATCAGGTAAAATTTACATTTTCAGAATCCTTACACTCTTACGAATTTAGTCATACCAAAGTACCAAAATAGAACCTGAATTGGTCCCTCAAATCATCACTCAAATGCCTCTACTTAGTCAAGCCCTAACCCACAAATTATCACAGATTTTTCTTAATTTTTCATGCTTAAATTGACAAAAATCATTCCAATAACGAGTTTATGGACCAAATACCTTACCCCAACGAACTCCTCTGAAAATCCCTCTTGAAAAGTGTAATGACCCGACCGGTCTTTTTGAGCTTTTGTACTTTGATCGTCAACTCTAGGGAATGACTTGCCCCGTGTGGTGTATTATGACTTATGTAAATCGTTGGTTTTGGTTTCAACTTAATCAGAATGAATTTGGAAGAACAGTTCTCATTTTAGAGCATAAAATTTAAAAGGTTTGACCAATATTTGACTTGTTTGTATATGATCTCGGATTGGAATTTTTATGGTTTGTTTAGCTCCGTTAGGTGATTTGGGACTTAGGAGCATGATCAAAATGCATTTTGGAGCTCCATGGAAGGTTTAGGCTTGAGTTGGCGAAATTGAGATTTCGGCATTTTCTAGTTGATAGGTGAGATTTTGATATAGAGGTCGAAATGAAATTTCGGAAGTTGCAGTAGTTCCATTGTATCATTTGGGATGTGTGGGCAACATTTCAGGTCATTCAGACGTGGTTTGGTTGGGTTTTTGATGAAAAGCGGAATTTGGAAGATTTTTAAAATTTTGGCTTGAATCCGATGCGTTTTGGTTGATTTGATGTTGTTCGAGATGTATTAAAAATTGGTACAAGTTTGAATAAGGTTTTAGGATATGTTGGTGCCTTTGGTTGAGGTTCCGGGGGTTTCGGGTGAGTTTCAAATGGTCAATCGGACCATTTCATGCCTTGGTGATGTTGAAGAATTGCAGGTTCAGCTGTTGCAGAAAATCCTTCTTCGTGATCGCGTAGGGATTCCTGCGATCGCGTAGAGCTTTCTGAGGGGCAGTATATTTTGTTCAATGCGTTCGCGGAGGATGAGTTGCGATCGCATAGAGGTAAGGAAATTGTTGATCGCGAACGGGTAGGAAAGGTCGCGTTCGCGTAGAGTTATTGGACCTGGGGTCTTGGCTTGATTTTTGTTCATTGCGTACGCGACAGTGGGTCCGTAATTGCGTAGTGTAAAAGGGCTGAGCATCGCGTTCGCAGGGCATTTTATGCGTTCGCGTAGAGTAAATTTTGGGAGCTGAGTTTTTGTGCTTCGCGATCGCGAAGGATTTCCCGCGATCGCGATGAAGGAAAAATAAGAGCTGGCTAGAATGTTTTAAAAGCTCATTTCCGCGAATTTGAGGCGAAGTTCCTCCATTGTTGGTCAATTTTGAAGCACTTTTAAGAGGACTGAAGAGGGATTCAAGGGGAATCACTTGGAGGTAAGATTTTTGAACTTAATACTCGATTCTTGTGTGAATTCTATCTAATTAATCCTGGAATTAAGCCTAGTATTGAAGAATTAGGGCTTGAATTTGGAGAGTGTAAATTGGGGATTTGAAGGGCCATTTGAGGTTCGATTTTGATGTTCTTGGTATGTATAGACTCGTGAGTGGATGAGGATTCTATTGATGTCATTTTTATTGGATTCCGAGATGTGGGCCCAGGGGCCGGGTTTGAGCAATTTTGGGATTTTGATGTTAAATTGGATATTTTCGAGTGGGCTTCATTCCCTTTGCATATTTTAATGATTATGTACTGATTGTGGCTAGATTTGGAGCATCTGGAGGTTGACTCGTGCGGGCAAAGGTGTCGCGGGCTAGAGTTTGGACCGAATCGAGGTGAGTAATGATTGTAAATGTTGTCCTGAGGGTTTGAAACCCCGAATTGCACATCGTAGTGCTATATTGAGGTGAGACACACACTTGATTACAAGCGTGAGGTCATGCACTATTGGGGACTATAACTTGGTCCGTCCCAATTGCTGATTTTGCCGCGTATTAGATTGAAATGAAATTGTTATCATCATTATTTGAGCTGAATGCCATATTTGGGCTTCGTCCCAGTTATTTGAACCCTTCGGGGATTTTTGTTGATATTTCCTCACTGTTTTGACTTTATACTTGAACTCAATCATGTTATTTTCCACTATTTTCAAAACTCAGCCATGTTTATTTTGCTTTAACACTTGAAATGATATTTCAAATAGTATTTTGGGCTGAGTATCATATTTTACTGTTGTCCGAGTGGCTTATGTGATTTTTTCCTGAGTAAGGCTGAGGGCCTGTGTTGTGAGGATATCTTTTGGGTCGGGCTGCACGCCAAAGCGGTGATATACTGATCTGATTATGAGGCTGAGGGCTTGAGATATGTACGCCACCAGGTGGTTTGTTGATATTGACATGAGGCCGAGTGCCTGTTTATGATGCCAAGAGGTGGCTTGATATTGCGCTTGGGCCGTAAGGGGCCCTCCAGAAGTCTGCACACCCCAGTGAGCGCGGGTACCCATTGTGATGTGAGATATAGCCCGAGGGACTGGTGTTCTATGTGATTGCCCGAGGGGCTGGTACTATTCTATGTGATTGCCCAATGGGCTGGTATTGTTCTGAGATATTACCCGAGGGGCGGAGTTGTTGACATTGTTCCTGGGGACAAACCTTTATGTGTTTATCTTTCATATTTACCTATTATTTACCTGTATAATTGTGTATTGTGCCCGAGGGGCGGATTTTCTGTACTTATGTGCACTACTTGTATTGTATTCATTTGCGTAACTGTTGAAAAAGTCATTTTTAAAGGAGTTTGAATTGAGCTAAATGTTTTTAAGAGATTTCACAACTTCATTACTTTCTTAAATGGTTTAATACTGCTTCTACACAGCATGTTGATATGCTTTACGTGATTTCTTACTGCTCAGATTTCATTTACCTTTATTACTCACTAACTTGGAGTGCTCACTTTACTCCTTGCAACTTGTGCGCAGATTCAGGTATTCTTGCACCCGGTAGCAGGTATTAGTTGAGTAGAGGCAGAGTTAGTGGAGTTTAGCGAGGTAGCTACCGACGGTTTGCAACATTGCTTTTCTCCCTCTTGATGTCCTTGGACTATATTTAGCCTATTTCAGAACTTAGTTGTATTTTTAGACCTTAGTAGATGCTCGTGACTTGCGACACCCCGGTTAGGGCTGTGTTGAGTTGTACTTCCGTATTATATGGATATTATTCACTACTTAGTATTATTAAATCATGTTTTAGATTGCTTTTATGTTGTTTTATTATTTTTAAAAGTGAACTGGGTTTAATTGGCTGGCCTTGTCTTTACGAGAGACGCCATCATGACCGGGTTCGGGTTTAGGGTCGTAACAAGTTGGTATTAGAGCCTAGGTTACATAGGTCTCACGATTCATGAGCAAGTTTAATATATTCTTGCGGATCGGTACTAAGACGTATGTATTTATCCTCGAGAGGCTACAAAACCTTTAGGAAAATTTCACATTCTTGAATTCTTATCGTACTTCCTTTGATTCAGCTTGAAATGTATCTCTTTGAATTCCTTCTGCGCGTTCGTGTTCGTGCATGGGCGCGCAGTATCAGATGAGCATCGATGGATTGTGATTCCCTGATCGAGGGCTAGATTTGATCTCTGTGAGTTGATGTTGGGCCAGTCTAGAGGACTTGAGGCCAGATTTTTGCCTATGGCATGAGCACCGAGGTGCTGATTATGTGAGCAAGTGTTTTTAAACTTATATGTTCGGTAGTGTCCCTATTAGTGGAAGTGCTTTGGATGACAATGCGATGAGTATGCTAGTATTGCGAGATGTATCCATATGATCTGGAAGCAACGAGAAGGGTCTACTAGAGGATAGAAGAACTATTAGGTGTTTGAATTCCATCTTGATTCGAGGTGTAGCCCCAGGTTATGGGCGTGTGAAGAATCTTTTCATGTTTCACAATTGGGAGTGAAGTAAATTTCATGTTGCGGTATGAGTTCAGGTTCAGGTTGACTAAGTGATTGCGTAAAGTTTACGACGGTATAAGGTATGCGAAAAGGTTAGTCGAGGCAAAGCAGGCGGGTTATCTCCCGTGGAGTGTTCGGAAGTTTGTGCGATCTTTATATGTCTATTAGAAGATCTCATTTGCAAGTGAAATATATGTGTTGAAATTTAAATTTTGGTTCACTTAAGAGAGTGGATTTAACTGTTATGAGAGTGAATGCGAGATGTGTAGAAGATTTAAAGTACTAGATGATCAGTATTTTCACAAGCTTACAAAGGATTTGAGTTTAATCTTACTATGGTATTATGGCAGTAATAGAGTATATGCTTATGAGTTATTGAGTGTGTTTTGATTTATAGCTTCAAGCCAAGTGTGGGGGTTTGCTATTGACTAGTTGATTGAACGGTTATATGCTATGTCAGTTCTAGTTTGAGGCTTTCGGGTGTATCAGTTATGGCCAGCGGAGATCGAGACCGAGGATGGCTTGAGTAAAGGAAAATTCTTAACAAAGGTTATATGATGCTTCACAGGTGTGTGAGAATCACGGGATATCTTGAGTCATTGTTGGTAAAGGATGCTCGGTGCATAGATCAGGAAGTTGCTTGGTTGTAATGGAATAATGTCATATTTTGTGGTGTCAGAGTGCTAATGAGGCACGAGTTGTTCAGTTCATTTGATAAGGCTAATTGCATTTTGAGAAGAGTGGATAACTCTCGAGAGTGGTTCTAAGGGTTCAAGATTTTACATGTAACAGTTGGGTATCTTCAAGTTGTATATGTGGCTAGAAACTGCATTTTCATTGGAAGATGTCAAGACTTGTGGTATTTTCTATATTAATTATGGGATTCTATGTATTAGTATCAGGAAGGTGAAGGTAATGGATTTGGATTCTTAGGAAGTCTCTTCAGGGTAAGCATTTTGAACGCGATGTTGTTGGGAATGTCTAGAAAGTATTCAGCGGCTTATGGACTGTAGGACGGTGTGGTTTTATACTTGGGTCTCGTATGGTAAGTCTGGGTTGAGGAATTGTGATGTTAAAGCAAGAAGGAGTATCAAGTTGAAGGTAAACCAGAAGGGAGCTCGGATAGGTGGGATAGCTTGGTAGTAGGCCAGATCAGTATGGTAAGGATATGATTAGTTCCTTGGGTGTTTACGAGGTAATGAGTTTCTACGTGTATTTCACGGCAATGCTCTTGGGTTTTAGTGTCCTGCATATGTTGGTTGAGTTAGGAGGATTCAGTCCTGATAGGCATGTTTGTGCAAAGGGGAGTCAGAGAGTTCTTGTTGATTTCTACTGTGGTTAGAGATGTATATTTTCTGCTGGTGTAAGGAGCATGGGATGTATAGTGATTTGATTCCAGATTGGGCTCAATGGAAAGTTCTTGGTTGGTTGAGTACATAGTTTCTTGTGGATCGGAAGATATATAAAGTTCTCACGTTATCCTAGGATGGTTTGGCATATGCGGTATGTTATGGAGGATTGAGATTGCATGTGTAAGCTTCATTTCAGATCTGAAAGGAAGGTCATAAAACTCTTAGGGAACAGGTAGTTTCAGATGATTCAGTAAATGTTATTTCTAATTAGAGGTAATTTGACGAGGGTATATGTTTCAGAAAAAGGCAATGTGATTAAGTTGATGGTACTTCGGTGGTATCGCGACACTTTCTTGCTAGGTCGTCTGCTGATATTCGAGTTTTCTTGGCAGCACAGAAGAATCTTAGAGTATCTCTCGTGGAATGGTTGGATATTAGAGGTGCGGTATGTATTCGGACGGCGGAATTGGAATCAGGTATGGTGATTCGTGTGCTATATGGAGTTGGAGACTGGTAGTTCTCATGTTCAGGCTATGTTGTGGTTATGGGTCACGTGTATCGGCACCGTTTAGTGACTATCGAGGTTTAGAGACTCGAGCGGATCTTTTTTTGCTTGGTATGTTAGATTTTGGATGGGATATTAGGTTCAGACATGTTGTCTCTGTGTTGTGTCATTCTGGACTATTGTGCTAAAGGCGGCGCTGTTGGCTATGCCAAAAATGCCACGGATTGAGTGGCGAGGTTCGATCGATTATGCCCTAGTGAAGTGGTTTTATATTTCGAAGACCCAACAGACGGCTATGAAGGCTTGTCTTTCTTATTTGGGCTTTCATGATGGATGTTAGTGCAGAGGCTTCTACCATTGATTCTATTTCGGTGGTGAGAGACTTCTTGGATGTGTTTCTTGTGGTCGGGCATGTCGCCGGGCAAGGTTGTCAATTTCGATATTGATATGATGCCGGGCACCATATCATATGGCACCGGCAGAGTTAGAGGAGTTGAAGGAGCAGCTTCAGGGTTCCTTGAGCTGGGGTTCATTAGCAGGCCAATGTGGGTGTGTGTTCTAACTTGAGTCGGCTTGTTTGGCCCTGGGTTGTTTTGCTGATGGATGTGTTGATTCGATTGTTATTGAGCTTATTAGTAATCTGGGAAGATCTATGAGTCATCTCTCCATCTCGCGAGGCATTTGGATTTGTTGGTTACAGACACATGTGGTGCGGTGTTATTGGGGTCTCTCAGTGGAATTCAAGCGTGAGGAGTATTGAAGATTGCTCGGCGGATGGCGCAGTGGTTGTGTCCCTTCGAGTTGTGTAATGTTATGTTAATTGTTTCGCCGTGGTTATGATGATTTGCTTTGGTTCTAGGCATCAAATTGGGCATGGTTGTCGATTTTTAGCATAGTGGCTTGAAGTGTTTCATGCGGACCAGTGTTTGGATGAGGTCGCGCATTGGAGCGAAGCTATGTGGAGGTTTCATCCTGAGGGTTAGATTCATGTATTCTGTTTCTATGATATGTGATAGGTTCTCAGCATTGTGTGTGTTGGTACTGGTGAGCTTGCGGTACAACTCTTTCATTTGAGTCATTTTCATGATTTGAGTATGTTCAGATTGTTGCTTATTGGTGCGCGGATTGCACAAGTTATAGCTTTAGTCCGTATTGAGGTGTCATGTCACCCGAGTCGTTGTGTTGGATTAGATGAGATCGTTGGGATCTTTAATGAATACAAATGGATTCGATTTCAGCATGTTGGGAGGATAACATCGAGGCTTGGCTCAAAAATTTGCTATGGTATGTGCCAAAAGAGAAGTGGCTTCATGAATAATTGATCTGAGAGAAGGGTTATGGTTTACTGCGTGTTTCATTATCATTGTCAACATATAGAAGTGTTGGAATGAGACTTTAGTGATAAGAGTTTTTCTATCGGTATTCGGGTGTTGTGTACAGCTGTTGTTAGAAGTTATCACTACAAGTGTTTGAGTTATGTGGTATATCATGTGATCGCACCTAAGATAACATGTATGGGCTATTATAGCTTGTTCGGGCTTGTGCAGAGTATAGATGTGAGATTTGGATTTTGTGGATAGTTTCAAGAGTGGAAATGCGGTTCTATGTTTATGTGCTAGGTTGGATTGTGGAATTTCAGTTGCATTGTGTTATCGGACCTATATGAGATAGCGTGAGGTGGGATCACCCTGGGTATATGCATGGTAAGGTTATTCAGTGATTGGTCGGCTTTTGGAACAACTCTGGGCACGTTCGAGGACGAACGTATGTTTAAGTGGGGGAGGATGTAACGACCCGACCGATTGTTTTGAGATTTTGCACTTTGATCGTCAGCTCTCAGGCATGACTTGCCCCGTGTGGTGTATTATGACTTATGTAAATCGTTGGTTTTGATTTCAAGTTAATCAGAATGAATTTGGAAAAATAGTTCTCAGTTTAAAGCTTAAAATTTGAAAGGTTTGACCAAGATTTAACTTGCTTATATATGATCTCGGATTGGAATTTTTATGGTTTGGATAGCTCCGTTAGGTGATTTGGGACTTAGGAGCGTGATCGTAATGCATTTTGGAGGTCCGTGGAAGGTTTAGGCTTGAATTGGCGAAATTGAGATTTCGGCATTTTCCAGTTGATAGGTGAAATTTTGATATAGAGGTCGGAATGAAATTCCGGAACTTGCAGTAGTTCCGTTGTATCATTTGGGATGTATGTGCAAAATTTCAGGTCATTCGGACGTAGTTTGGTTGGTTTTTTTATCAAAAGCGGAATTTGGAAAATTTGGCTTGAATCCGATGCGTTTTGGTTGATTTGATGTTGTTCGAGATGTTTTGAAAATTGGTACAAGTTTGAATAAGGTTTTAGGATATGTTGGTGCCTTTGGTTGAGGTCCCAGGGGCCTCGGGTGAGGTTCATATAGTCGATCGGACCATTTCATGTCTTGGTGATGTTGCAGAATTGCAGGTTCAGCTGTTGCAGAAAATCCTTCTTCGTGATCTCGTAGACATTTTTTAGGGGAAATCCATTTTTTTCAATGTGTTTGCGGAGGATGAGTTGCGAACGTGTTGAGTTAAGTAAATTGTTGATCGCGAACGCGTAGGGAAGGTCACGTTTGCGTAGAGTTATTGGACCTGGGGTCTTGGCTTGATTTTTGTTCATTGCGAATGCGACAGTGGGTCCGTGATCGCGTAGTGTAAAAGGACTGAGCATCGCGTTCGCATGGCATTTTATGCGTTCACGTGGAGTAAATTTTGGGAGCTGAGTGTTTGTGCTTCGCGATCGCGAAGGATTTCCCGCGATCGCGATGAAGGAAAAATAAGAGTCGGGCAGAATATTTTAAAAGCTCATTTGAGGCGAAGTTCCTCCATTGTTGGTCAATTTTGAAGCTTTTTGAAGAGGATTGAAGAGGGATTCAAGGGGAATCACTTGGAGGTAAGATTTTTAAACTCAATACTCGATTCTTGTGTGAATTCTATCTAATTAATCATGGACCTAAGCCTAGTATTGAAGAATTAGGTCTTGAATTTGGAGAGTGTAAATTGGGGATTTGAGGGGTCATTTGAGGTCCGATTTTGATGTTCTTGGTATGTATAGACTCGTGAGCAGATGAGGATTCTATTGATGTAATTTTTATCGGATTACGAGACATGGGCCTGGGGGGAGGGTTTGAGCAATTTCGGGATTTTGATTTTAAATTGGATATTTTTGAGTGGACTTCGTTCCCTTTGCATATTTTAATGAGTATGTATTGATTGTGAGAAAACATTTAAGAGCTTAGAGAAAACACAGATATACAATGGATCTAAAAGAATCAGATAAACCTCGAAGGTTAGGGTTTCAGAAGAACCCAGATGATGAGAAAGGCATGGAAAGTCATTGATCTGAGCGGGAGAAGCCAGGAGTCAGGCTTGAATAGCCATAGCTGGCCGGAACAAGGTCAAGGTTGGCCGAAAACAGCCATAGAACTGAAAACATCCGAGGTCTGGACCAAGCTTTCCCAGGATTCAGCCTTGAAACAGTGATAATCAGTCATATATAAGTCAAATGAGGTAGATACAGGCCTTTAATGGCTTTGGAAGCCATTGATTTATGCAATTTTAAGGTGGAAGTGGAGGGAGGCAGCTAGGGTTTCTGAGAGAGAATTGGGAGAAGGGGGATTCAAATGCAGCTACAGACGGGAAATGGTTAGGGTTTGGGGGGTAATGGGAATTAAAAAGCAAAGGTTAAAGGGTAGTCGTTGATCACGGCTTGGATTGAATGGGGAATCCGGACAGGCTGCCTTTAAAAGGGTCGTGGGTTGGGTAGTTTAAGATTTGGCCTGTGTAATTGGGTTTTAGGATTGGGTTTAATTCGGGTGCCAAATCTGGCCACAATTGAAATAAAAATGGGCTAACATTTAAATAGCTATTTTTCCCTATTTGATTTTTAAAAAAAAATTTGGAAATAAATTAAAAGCACTAAAATAATTAATAATATATAATTATTAAATTAGAAATATTGGAGTTAATTTTATAAATACAAACACAAATAAATCTTAAAAGAGGCTAATATTGCAATTATATGCAATTTAGCTTTAAAAATACTGAACAAATTTACAAAAATATGAAAAAATTATGTTAGCTATATTTTAGTATAAATATGAGAATCCAATAAATGAATCACCAAAATGATAATTTTGGGAGAAATTATTGGGTTTTCCCATGATAAGATAGGGCAATAAATTGATTTAAAAATCTTTAAAAATTAAGAAAAATTAATAAAACCTTGGGACATGCTTATATATGCATATACAGTCTATTTTGAAGGTTTTTTATACATTAAAATATATAGAGAAAATTGGGTATCAACACCCCATTGCCCAAGCATTAGCGCATATATCTTCTGAGTCATCTGAGGGCTCAGCTACCGGCAGTGGAAATGGATATTCCACCTCTCCTACAGCTTTACTATCCGGAGAGGGTCTAGTAGCAGAAGAAGGGGAAGAAGTAGAAGGAAGTGAGCCCCAAGTAGGTGGGGTAGAAAGGACTAGAAATCTGGAGGCATGGCAGGACCGGTTTATGAGTGAGGTTGCCTACCATAAATTCAGAGAGTGGTGGACTGAGAAGAAATTGATACCTGAGCATAAAATCATCACCCGGAACCTTTTGCCTCACAACCCCAATGTGTTGAGGCAGTTCAGAGAGAAAGCTGGATGTGACTACTTTATAGGCCATGTGGAGGACGCCAATGAGCACTTGGTGAAAGAATTCTACACCAATATGGCCCACATTCAAAAGGGTACCACAGTCACTAAAGTGCGAAACTTAAAGGTGAAATTTGATGGCAAGACCAAAATGACTACCTAGGCTTAACGGAGGAGGATGAGTCCTTATACTTGGAGAAGATGGAAAAGGGTGAAGAAGCCCGTCCTTGGTTGGTGGAGTACTTGGCAATCCCAGGTACCACCCCCGTGTGGTTGACTACGGGAGTGAAAATATTGCGGAGAACTTTGAATTTTGAAGCTAAGGGATAGGAAACATTTGTTTGCAGTAGGCTAGACCCCACCGGGCGATTTTGGTAGCATATATCATGGCAGGGTACCAGATTAACATTGGGAATGTGATATCCCGGGTTACTACACGGGTAGTGAATGAAGGTGACATGTCTTATCCCTTCCCCAACTTCCTGACGACGTTCCTGGAGGACTTAAATGTGGAGAAGTGCAAATTTGATATGAAAGTGAAGGCAAAGGCACCTTTCTTATGGTACAGCCTGCAGGGTGATGACAACACTAAGGGCGAGCACTTTAAGGGCAAAGCCACTATTTCAACTGGCCAGTCTGAAGAGCCAGTAATGGTAGTGGCTCTTACTCAGCCTCCTTCCACCTCAGCAGACATGGGCCTAGGTCTATCCACTTCTACAGCTCCAGAGATACCCTCCACCACTGCCTACCCATTGACTGCCCACCGTCTGAGCCAGGCCCTCACCAGTATCAACAACTGGATTCGGAAAGATACTTCTAAGCTGTCTATATTATCTATTACTGTGGCAGCACAGTTAGTACCTCCTCCTCCACAAGTCCCTTAGTCCATTGAGGACACTCTCAAGGATCTTCTGGACAACCAAAAGAAGATCCTAGAGAACCAGAAATTGCTTACGAGCGCTGTTGATTCACATGGAAAAGCACTCAAGGAACTTGCTAGGGAGGCAAAGAAAATAAGGAAGACCCGGGCGTCAAAAGAATCGGTGAAGGAGCTAAGGGTCGAGGTTGAGAGATTGAAGGCGGATAACTTGCCTTTAGATTTGCTATTGCATGACCCAGCACCAGCAGCCCAACCCCAGTTAGAGTAGGAGTCTGACAGGCCTCCCAAGAGGAAGAGGGTGATCCCCTGGTCTGACAATGCATTTATTCAGTTGGAGGACCCGCAGGGAGGTTCCTCCAGCCAGCCCCAGGATTCAGCCCAGGACTCAGTCCAGGTCTAGGCCCAGGTGCCAGTAGAGCCACAGATCATAGGGATCCAGTCACAGGTTCCCGAGAAGATAGAGAAACCAGGGACCCAGACTCAGGATCCCATGCAGACGGAGGGACCATAGGGAGTTTCTTTTTCCTCTCTCCTCTATTTTTGTGCTTATTTTGGTTAGTTGGCATTGAAGACATTGCCAACTTTTATTTGAGGGGGTAGCCCTAATTGGATATTTGGATGACTGTACATATAATAGTATTTTACACTTTCTTTATTTTTTATCTTTGGTATGTGTATAATTTTTAGCATTTCATAGCAATTTTCATACTTTTTTTTACTTTGGGTCTATGTATAATGTTACGCTTTTATGTATATATTCATTTCTCCCTATAGTGTATAAATCCCCTCTTGTACATATTCATTTCACTTTCCGTAATTTTCCTTTCTTAGCTTCTTATTTATGTCTGTAGCTTCCTATTTTGAGTTTTTGCAATAAGCCTTTGGTTTTCTTAATGCCACGGTTCTTTCCAAAGGTGGAATTTGTGTGAACCGGGTGGCTATTCCCGATGATGGATGGCATGACAGCCTTCTTAAGGGTTTGAGTCTATTTTTCTTTTTGCTTTTTAGTAGTTAGTTGGTAAGGGTGCCTTAAACAAATCTTTACTTGGGCCTAACACATTTTCCTTTGATCCTATCTAAATGTCTTTTCGGGACCATTGTGTGCTCAAATCTTATCTAAGGTTGTTGTGGTCCCCTAACTTTGTGTCTTTAGCAATCCCATAGCTTGTGTGGTGAGAGTTTGAATTGCAAGTCCAAGTCCCGAGCCATTGGTCTAGAACTTACCCTAAATGTTTGTCTAGGTGAAATCCTAAGTGTAATTTGACTTGGGACGTGGTATAGGCTCTCCTTGATCCGAATGATATCTTGAACACTTCCATAGCCTACCAATGATAAAATCCCTAGTTACCCATTTTGAGCCTTAGACCTTTTTCTTTCAAGAACCACGATACAAGCCTTTACCCGTTCTAAAGATACCCTCTCTTGGCACCCGATCTTTCCTTAGCACATGGCAAAAGTATAAGTTTTGGGGAGAGACGAGGATTGCAACACAGTGGTAAAAGGTACAAAATGCAAAAAAGGAAAGGCAATGAAAAACAAAGATAATCAAAAAGACTAAAAAAATGTTCAATGTAGAAAAGAATGAAGGGATTCAATAAAAGCAAAGAATGAAAAGCGTGGAAAGTTGAGAAAGGAGAAAAGATTTGAAATGATCAATAAAGAGTGATAGTGTGTCTTTCTAACCCCTTAGAAAGAAGTGAAATGACTTGAAAAGTCAAGTGATTGTGTGCCAAAATGAAGCAAAAGAAGTGCTAAAGGGAAGATGGAACCTACCTAGACCAAACATTTCCTACTCTAAACCAAAAGCCTTCACTATGTTTCCACAAAAGCCCTATATGATCTTGAGTTGAATGAAGCTTACACTAGTGGTGACTCACATAAGGGGCAAGCATATGGTACTTAGAGCCGGACTCGTGACTTTTCTTTGAGAGAGATGAGCGAATTTCCATTAACCTCGTTTAGAGTGCTACAATCCTAAAGGTGAGGGTTGCTTAGGGAGAGTTGCGGATGTGTGAGTTTGGGTTCCACAATGACCAAAGCAATAGAAAGAGTTTCTTTGATGTATTGAGTCAAATTTTGATGCTCCTATGTCGCACTAAATCCATGGTGTTTAAAAGAGAGACTGTTGTTAATTATTCATTTAAAATGAGGGCAATTGTTAGTCCCAATTGATGCTAGATGAGGTCACTTTAGGTCAGCTGAATTTTCTTGGATTTACTCTTAAGGGTGGGTCTTATTTTTTTTGCTTGAGGACAAGAAAAAGCTTAAGTTTAGGGGAGTTGATAACTAGGGATTATGATGCATTTTACACTCCTTGATTAAGTTTTGATTACAAATGTGTACAAAATAGTCCCAAAGGTTCACATGTTGTACTTGATTGCAGGGTTTGGTCAACAAGGTGACAATGTATCAAAACCAGCTCAAAGAGGAGTGAAACATGCACAAGTACCAAGAGCAAGGCCAAGCTCAGTGAAACAGGACCAATGCGGCCGCACTCCATTCTGTGCGGTCCGCAAAGAGGAGGTTCAAAGAGTGATAATCTTAGGCAGCCAAGCAATGTGGCCGCAAAGCTTTTCACGTGGACCGCATTAACTTCATTGCGGACGCACTCGACTTTGTGCGGTCCCCAAAGCCCAAGTTCAGAGATTGCCAAGTTGGAGGAATATTTCCAATGCGGTCCGTGGTCCATTTTGTGTAGACCGCAACAGAAGCCACCATGGCCGCACTCGACTTTGTGTGGTCCGCAAAGCCCAAGTTCAGAGAGCAGATTATTTTAGCTAAGAGCCTTAGTGCGGCCACACTCGATTTTGTGCGGTTCGCACTAGCCCCACAAGGGTATTTTTGTCCAAAATTTTTAGTCTAGTATAAATAGTTTCTTTTCCCATTTTTAGGTCATCAGTTGTATTTTGACGATCAGCTGTGCTCGTGAACGATACTCTTTTTCTATTTTGAGTAATTTTAGCTTAGTTTCATCATTGAATCTTCAAGTTTTATCTAGTAATTAAATATTATGATTTTTTCTTCGTCTATTTCTTTGTTTTCTTCTATAATCATGAGTAACTAGACCCATTAACTAGGGTTGTGACTCAACCCTAGTGTGGGTAATTGATGGGTCTTGTATTATAATGCTTCATTGTCTATGTGGATGTGATATTTGGACTAATTTAGGATTTTAATGTTGAATTAGTGGTTGCAAACACTAGTTATTGCTTAGTTAACTTTGGCTCCTCTTGAGAAAGAGAGCCTAAGTCTATGAAATTTCCCAAAACACAGTAGTACAAGTCATAAACTCTATAGAGCTTATGACTTGTACTACTGGATTTTGGAATTATAATTTGTTTAGAGTAATTTAATTTAAAGTTAATAAATATCAATGTTATTTCAGTTAATGTTAGGCTTACCTAGTTTAGAGACTAGGTGCCATCACGACTTCTTTGGAGGGATTTTTGGGTCGTGACAAAATTAGTCTAACAAGGAATTAGGTCGTATTGAAGAGATTGATAGCCCCAATTAAAGGGTTAAACCTAGAGATAGTAATACCCGACTTGAACCTCTATTGCTTGCACAAATTATCATACCCAGTTGGTCTTGAGAAAACCAATTAAGGCAAAATCAGTCAAACTACCGAGAGGTATAGAGTGAGTAGAATCATGCAATGGTTATATCATACTCCCCAAATATGACAATCTAGCCTTAGACTCGAGAATCCGTCAATTATCCACCTAGGAGATAGTCACTTTCCTGGTGCCTTTAACCTATTTAGACAATTTTCAATAGTTTAATCTTAGCTTTAGTTAGCCTAATTTAGCATCTTAGTAGTATAAAATTGGAAGTAAGATCAAAACCAATTATAAATAGAATTTCAATTAGGAACAATCACGCAACGCCAATTTTGATAGAAATTCAATTCCAATCTCTAGCTCCCTGTGGAAATCGATCCCGACCTTCTCGGGTAAAAGCTACTTCGATCTCTCTTGATACTTTGTAGTAGTACAGGGTTGGCCTCGATCAGGGACCTTCTCGACATGCACTCGCTGCTCAGGAGTGTGGGCGACAAGAGTCTGTGCTCCTCCCCCAGCCTGAGATGTAGCTGCAGCAAGGGGAAGCAACCCTGCCTGTGCCAAAGTGGTGTACATGCTCATGAACTGTGCTAGGGTCTCCTGAAGTGCAGGAATAGTAATAGCAGTAGGCGTATCAGGTGGCTGGACTCCAGATGGAACTGCTGGTGGTACCTCGGCGGCAGCTCGCGCAGGTGCTCTAGCTGCACCACGTGCGCATCCTCGGCCTCTACCCCGACCCGACCTTTGACGGATGCAGTAGGGGGCGCGGGTGCCTGATCATCTCGGGTAGCACGTGTCATTACCATCTGTGAGAGAATAAAATACAAAATTTTAGAATTATGATGTCAAAATATCACACGACAAGGAAATCAAATAAAGTGGAAATTTTCCTAATAGTTACATAGTCTCTCGTAGATAAGTACAGACGTCTCCACACCGATCAGCTAGACTCCAGTAAACAAGCTTGTGATTCATGACTCTTATGAACATGGAGCTCTGATACCAACTTGTCACGAACCCGGTTCACCCTCCGCGAACCGTCATGACGGCACCTAGTCTCTACGAGTAGGTAAGCCTAAATTACGGAAGATAAACCAATATGCGGAATAAAAACAATTTAAAATAGAAATAGAGCGATATAATAGCATTTAAAAGTGCCGCTCGCCATACACAATAAATATTCTCGAAACCAATACAATTTTTCCAAAACCCGAAAACCCATGAATTACAAGCTACGAATATAATAAAAATGCTCTAATTCCGGAATGTCTACATCAATAGAAAAGATAGAAGGGCTGTCACTATAAGATAGAATGGAAAGGGACTCCTCGGTCTGCGAACGCGGAAGATATGCCTCGAAGTCTCTGGAATAGTCGCCTCGCCTCAAGGGTGAAAGGACTGAGTCACAGTACCTGGATCGGCAAATGAAAAACAAATAGAAAGGGAATAGTACACCACTGTCACACCTCCTTTTTACACACCACCCTGAAGGATAGTATATAAAGGGAGTTTTTCCAATTAAAGTGATATTATTCGAAATGGGATTATTTATTTATTTCAGAGTCGCCACTTGGGATAG
>MU758215.1:5880-42420 GCA_026770625.1 Nicotiana glauca
CCGCAGACCGAGGAGTCCCTTTCCAGCTTTCTGTAAAGAGTATAGTTATTTAAGTATTTCTCCTTTTGTATAGATATTCTTGAGTCAGAACCTCTTATGTATTCCCTTAGCTTGTGATTTGTGAGTTTCCGGGTTTTGGGAAATGTTGCTAGCTTCGAGAATTGTTATGGTATGTGCCAAGCGGCACCTTAAACACCATTTTTATTTCACTGGTTCAGTTTATTTATTTTCTTCCGAAATTATGATTTATCTTCCGTATTGTTAGGCTTACCTAGTCGTAGGAACTAGGTACCATCATGACGTGTTCATGGAGGGTGAAATGGGGTCGTGATAAACACTCGGGAGTTGTTATGAGTGTGGAGAGTTTGCGCATATGTGGAGGCAGTGTCCTCATCGTGCTGCTAGCTCATCTCAGCAGAGGGGTCAACCCTCGTCTTCTGGTCTAGTTTCTTTATCACCCGCCTTGCCAGCTAGGGGTGAGGGTCAGGCAGCCAGGGGTTGCCCCAGAGGTGCAGGTCGATCAGGTGGTGGTCAGGCTTGCATTTATGCTCTTCAGGGCAGGACAGATGCTATCACTTCAGATACTATCATTACACGTATTATTTCAGTCTGCCACAGGGATGCCTCAGTCTTATTTGATCTCGGTTCCACTTATTCTTATGTGTACTCATAGTTTGCTCATCATTTGGGTACGTACCGAGGGTGTCTTACTTTACCTGTTCATGTATCTACCCCGGTGGGCGATACTATTATTGTAGACCATGTGTATCGGTCATGTTTGGTGACTATTGGGGGTCTGGAGACCCGAGTTGATCTATTGCTATTGAGCACGGTGGATTTTGATATTATTTTAGGCATGGACTGGTTATCTCTGTGTCATGCTATTCTGGACTGTCATGCTAAGACAGTCACTCTGGCTATACCAGGTGTACCGAGGATTGAGTGGCGTGGTGTGACTGACTATGTTCCTAGCAGGGTGATTTCATTCTTAAAGGCCCAGCGTATGGTTAGGAAGGGTTGACTTTCATATTTGGCATTTGTGAGGGATGTTGGAGCCGAGACTCCTAGCATTGATTCTGTCCCACTTGTGAGGAGTTTCCCGATGTATTTTCTGTAGACCTGCCGTCATGCCACCGGACAGGGATATTGATTTTGGTATTGACCTGGTACCGGGCACTCAACCCATTTCCATTCCGCCATATCGTATGGCACCAGCGGAGTCGAAAGAATTGAAGGATTAGCTTCAGGAACTCCTAGATAAGGGGTTCATTCGGCCTAGCGTGTCACCGTGGGGTGCACCGATTTTGTTTGTGAAGAAGAAGGATGGCACCATGAGAATGTGCATTGACTACAGGTAATTGAACAAAGTAACAGTGAAGAACAAGTATCCTTTACCTCGCATTGATGATTTATTTGACAAACTGTAAGGAGCGAGGGTGTTCTCCAAGATTGATCTCCGTTCGGGCTATCACCAGTTGAAGATCAGGGATTCAGATATCATGAAGACTGCTTTCAGGACTAGATATGGGCATTATGAGTTTCTTGTTATGTCTTTTGGGCTGACCAATGCCCCAGCAGCGTTCATGCATCTGATGAACAGTATATTTCAGCCGTATCTGGATTCATTCATTATTATTTTCATTGATGATATACCGGTGTACTCGCGTAGTCAGGAGGAGCACGCGCAACATTTGCGAGTTGTATTGTAGAGATTGAGGGAGGAGAAGCTTTATGCAAAGTACTCCAAGTCTGAGTTTTGGATCAGTTCAGTGGCCTTCCTGGGGCACGTGGTGTCCAGCAAGGGTATTCATGTTGACCCGAAGAAGATAGAGGTGGTTCAGAGTTGTCCTAGACCGACCTCAGCCACAGAGATTCGTAGTTTCCTTGGTTTGGCAGGTTATTATCGCCAATTTGTGCAGGGATTTTCCTCTATTGCATCACCCTTGACCAAGTTGACTCAGAAGGGTGCTCCATTTGTATGTCGTACGAGTGCGAGGAGAGCTTTTAGAAGCTCAAGACAGCCTTGACCATGGCTCTGGTATTGGTTTTGCCCTCAACTTCAGGTTCTTATACTGTGTATTGTGATGCTTCGAGAGTTGGGATAGGATGTGTATTGATGCAGGAGGGTAGAGTCATTGCTTATGCTTCTCGTCAGCTGAAGCCCCACGAGAAGAACTACCCTGTACATGATTTGGAGTTGGCTGTTATAGTTCATGCTTTGAAGATTTGGAGGCATTACTTGTATGGTGTATCCTGTGAGGTATTCACCGATCATCGCAGTCTTCAGTATTTGTTCAAACAAAAGGACCTTAATTTGAGGCAGCGGAGGTGGCTAGAGTTTCTCAAGGATTATGATATTACCATTCTGTATCACCCGGGGAAGGCCAATGTAGTGGCCGATGCTTTGAGCCGAAAGGTAGTTAGTATGGGGAGTTTGGCGTACATTCCAGTTGGGGAGAGGCCCTTTGCAGTTGATGTTCAAGCTTTGGCCAATCGGTTGGTGAGACTAGATATTTTGGAGCCCAGTCGGGTGTTGGCTTGTGTGGTTTCTCGGTCTTCCTTATATGATCATATCAGAGAGCGCCAGTATGATGACCCACAATTACTTGTCCTTAAGGACATGGTTCAGCATGATGATGCCAGAGACATTACTATTGGTGAGGATGGTGTGTTGCGGATGCAGGGCCGGATTTGTGTACCCAATATGGATGAGCTTCGGGAGTTGATATTAGAGGAGGCCCATAGCTCGCAATATTCCATTCATCCGGGTGCTGTGAAGATGTATCAGGACTTGAGGCAGCATTATTGGTGGAGGAGAATGAAGAAAGACATTGTAGGATTTATGGCTCGGTGTCTCAATTGTCAGCAGGTAAAATATGAGCATCAGAGATCGGGTGGCGTACTTCAGCGGATGATTATTCCCGAGTGGAAGTGGGAGAGAGTCACTATGGATTTTGTGAGTGGTCTTCCTCGAACTTTGAAGAAGTTCGATTCGATTTGGGTGATTGTGGATAGTTTGACCAAGTCCACGCACTTTATTCCGGTATGTACTACCTATTCTTCGGAGCAGCTAACAGGGATTTTTATCCGGGAGATTAGATTGCATGGTGTTCCAGTGTCTATTATCTCAGATAGAGGTACTCAGTTTAGTTCTCTGTTCTGAAGGATATTACAGCGAGAGTTGGGCATGCAGATAGAGTTGAGCACAACATTTCATCCTCATATGGACGGGCAGTCCGAGCGTACTATTCAGATATTGGAGGACATGTTGCGTGCCTGTGTTATTGATTTTGTAGGTTCTTGGGATGAGTTTTTGCCGCTTGCAGAGTTTGCCTACAATAACAGTTATCAGTCGAGCATTCAGATGGCCCCGTATAAGGTGTTGTATAAGAGGCGGTGCAAATATCCAGAGGGTTGGTTCGAGCCCGGTGTGGTTAGTCTATTGGGGACAGAGTTGGTTCAGGATGCCTTAGAAAAGGTAAAGCTTATTCAGGAGAGACTTCGTACAACACAGTCGCGTCAGAAGAGTTATGCGGACCGGAAGGTTCGAGATGTGTCTTATATGATTGGTGAGAAGGTCTTGCTGAAGGTTTCGCCCATGAATGGTGTTATGCGGTTTGGAAAGAAAGGGAAGCTGAGTCCGCAGTTTATTGGGCTTTTTGAGGTACTTATGAGGATTGGGGAGGTGGCTTATGAGCTTGCCTTGCCACCCGGCTTGTCAGGCGTGCATCCGATATTTCATGTATCTATGCTTCGGAAGTATGTTGGGGACCCATCTCATGTATTAGATTTCAGCATTGTTCAGTTGGATGATGATTTGACCTATGCTATGAAGCCGGTGGCTATTTTAGGTCGTCAGGTTCGAAAGTTGAGGTCAAAGGATATAGCTTCGGTGAAGGTATAGTGGAGAGGTCGGCCCTTGGAGGAGGCCACTTGGGAGACCGAGCGGGAGATGCAGAGCATATATCCTCACCAGTTTGAGGCTCCAGGTATGTTTCTTGACCCGCTCGAGGACGAGCATTTGTTTTTAGTTGGGGAGGATGTGACGACCCATCCCGTCGTCACATGATTTACTGCCCCGTTTTCCCCATTTTCTGCTTCCTTATGTTTCATCATAAGATTCTTGGGTGAATGAGTCGAATTGGATTGGTTTTGGAAGGAAATGAGACACTTAGTCTCTTTAAGGAAGGGTTGTTTTGGAAAAGTCAACCGGATTATGAGTAAGAGAGCTCAGATGTGATTTCTGGTGATTCGATTAGCTTCGGGAGATGATTTGTGACTTAGGAGCGTGATCAGAAGTGATTTTGGAGGTCCGGTGTAGAATGAGGCTTGAATTGGCGAAGTTAGTATTTTGGCGAATTTCGGTTGATATGTGAGATTTTGATTCGAGGGTCAGAATGGGATTCCGAGAGTTGTTGTAGCTTCGTTAGGTGATTTGGGATGTGTGTGCAAAATTTTAGGTCATTCGAAGTTGTTTTGGTTGGGTTTTTCATCGAATGCGAGTTTCGGAAGATTTTGAAGAACTTAGGCTTGGATTTGAGGTGATTTGTTGGTTTCAGTGTTGTTTGTAGTGTTGTGTTGATTGGAACAGGTCTGAATAAGGTATTGGATCATGTTTGTATTTTTTGTCGAGGTCCCGGGGGCCTCGGGGTGATTTCGGATGGCCATCGGGGAGTTTTGGACTTGTAATGTTGTAGAACCTGTGCTGCTTCTAGTATTTCCACACTTGCGGAAAAGGAGTCGCAGGTGCGGTACCGCATATGCGACGTAGAAGATGCAGAAGCGAAAGGGGTGATGTTAGTCTAGATCGCAGATGCGGACAGGGAGCCGCAGCTGCGGAGCCGCAGATGCGCCTGGGGGACCACAGAAGCGACCAAGTGCTGTTAGTGAAATTCCGCAGAAGCGGAAGTTGTGACCGTAGAAGCAGTTCCGCATAAGAGAAACTGGACCGCAGAAGCGGAAGTGACTGGGCAGAGGCATTTAATTCCATCTTCGTGAATTTTTGAAAGAGGTAGACATTTTCACTTCGGACTTGGAGTATTGTGGGAGATTTTGAAAAGGGTTTTCAAGGGGTTTCGATAAGGTAAGGATTCTTGAACTTAAAACAAGATTTTATGGTGCAAATACATGAATTAAGACTGAAAATTTAAGGAATCAAGGGCTAAGAATGGAGGTTAGGGTTTGAACTTAAAAGAGTTAAGAATGGGGATTTGAGGGGTCAATTGGACTCCAATTCTGATAATTTTGATATGTATAGACTCGTGGCGAGATAAGGAATCCAATGATGTTAAATTTTCTGATTTTCGAGAAGCGAGCTCGGCGCTCGGGTTTTGCAAATTTTGTGAATTTTGATATTTTTCGAGTCTTTTCGATTAGGTTATGTTCCCTTAGCCTATTATAATGTATTCGTTGTGGTTTTGATCAAATTCGACGCGCGAGGAGGTCGATTTGCGAGGCAAGGGCATAGTGAGCTAGGATTTTGGCCGGCTTGAGGTGAGTAATGATAGTAAATGATATCCTGAGGGTTTGAAACCCCGAATTTGCACAACGTAGTGCTATGTTAAGGTGAAACACGTGCCTTATGACGAGCGTGGGGTTATTTACTACTGGGGATTGTGGCTTGGTCCGTCCCGTTTTATATGCCATGAGGTGGCTGGAGTGACGTAAGGAGGCTTTCATGCCTTGAGTGTGATGTGAGGAGGCTTTCAGGCATTGAGTGTGATGTGAGGGGGCTTTCAGGCCTTGAGTGTGATGTGAGGAGGCTTTCAGGCCTCGAGTGTGATGTGAGAAGGCTTTCAGGCCTTATGTTGATATAGCGCTTGGGTCGTAAGGGGCCCCTCCAGAGTCTGCACACCCACAGTGAGCGCAGGGTACCCATGTGATATGAGAGTGAGCCCGAGGGGCTGATATTATGCTGAGTGACTGGTACTAAGCCCGAGGGGATGATAATGTTTTGAGAGATTGATACTGGCCCGAAGGGCAGATTTCTACTCACTATTTACTTGTTGTTTTACCTAATTTACCGGATTTTAAAAGGTGATTTCATTTGATTCTGTACTGTTCTACTATTTTACTGTTTCTACTGCCTGCTATATAATTTCTTTGTGCAGTGATGTGTTTTCATGCCTTCGATTATTATTTATCATTATTACTCACTGGGTCGGAGTACTCACATTACTCCCTACACCATGTGTGCAGATACAGGCATAGAGGAGTCTGCACCTGAGCGCTGATTCTTTCGAGATCAGGCAGTGAGTCGGAGTGACGAGGTAGATGTTGACGTCCGCAACCCCTTGTCTTCCCTATTTTTATATCTTTTGAGTTCCCTCAGACTACTGTATCAGATTTTATATTCCATAGACTCATTTCAAACTCTGTAGTAGCTCATGACTTGTGACACCCCGGTTTGGGCTATGTCGGGATGGTTTCCCTCGTATTTATCTCTATTTATGAATTATTTGCTATGTTAAGCATGTGTTAGAATTGTTAATGTTAATTAATTACTTTAAAAGAGGTGTTGACGTTGTTCTGGTTGGCCTTGTCATCACGAGAGACGCCATCAGGACCGGGTTTGGGAATTGGGTCGTGACACTTGCGTAACTGCTGAAAAAGCCATTTTTAAAAGAGGTTTTAAACTGAGCTAAGATGTTTCTCTAAAGATTTCACAGCTTCACTGTTTTCTAAAAAGGGTTTTCACTGCTTCTATACAGCATGATGATTTTTCATACGTGATTTCTTACCGCTCAGTTGTTATTTACCTTTATTACTCACTGAGTTGGAGTACTCACTTTACTCCCCTGCACCTCGTGTGTAGATGCAGGTATTTGTTCCCCGGTAGAGGGTTTTGAGCTGATCAGAGGCTAAGTTAGTGGAGTTTAGCGAGGTGACTGCCAGCGTTCGCAGCACCGCGTGTTCTTCCTTTATTTTATCAGTCCTATCTGTATATTTCAGACTTGTAGTGGTACTTATATACTAATAGTTGCTCGTGACTTGTGATACCCCAATTAGGGCTGTGTTGGGTTGTACTTCCGCTAATTAATATCATTAAATCATATTTAAACTGCTTGTGAATTGTTTAACTACTTAAAAGAGGTGTTCTGTAATGGTCCGGCTGGCCTTGTCTTCACGAGAGGCGCCATCACGACCGGAGCGGGGTTTGGGTCGTAACATTGTCACGACCCAAAATCCACCGAGGGTCGTAGTGGCTCCGGACACCGCTGTCAGGCAAGCCAACCAAAATACTTAATCAACTTCCAATTTTGTATTGTCTAAAATCATTTTTCTTTATACATTAAATAACGAATAATAAAATTTACAGAAATAATCGTGAAGTCTTTAATAAAACATAAAATTTAATAATCCAAAAATCCTCTTAGAACCCGATGTCACGAGTGCATGAGCAATTTCTAAGAAATAATGTAATACAATAATCGTCCGGAATACAATATTGGACAGAAATAAATACAGAAAACTGAAAGAGACTCTGTTGGCTGCGGATCGCCTCGAGAAGTGCAGCTCACCTACGCCTCCGTGTCATCTGTGGTACTACGCCCAGTAGGCCACTAGAGATGCATATGCCTGTGCAACAAAACTGCACAGAAGTGTAGTATGAGTACGAAAATAACATGTACCCAATGATTATCTCGCCTAATCTCGAAGAAGTAGAGACGAGATGGCGACTTCGACACTTACTAATGGTCCAACAATGATATATCCATAATATATTAGATCGTCAATTTTTATAAACATGATTATAATTCAATGGGTTGAAGCAAATAAACCATTCTTTCATTTATAGGAAATCATTCTTTTTCATCATTTATACATATATTCTTAAGCCAGAAAGAGGCAGCAACAACTTCAATAAGTTTCAGGGCAAGCAATACAAGCATGCGCAAATCATGCCGAGGTCAACGGCCCGCTCCAACAGAAATGTAAATTGTGCACTGCCGAGGGTCAAACGGTGCCAACCATAGATGCATCTATTTAATCTGCCGAGGTGTTCGGCCCGCTCTAAAATTAAACACACATAGACAGTCAATCAGGAGTCCACACGGAGCAATTATCCAAAGAAAGTAAATCCTCTTTTGAACCATTCAAGAAAAATGAAGTTTAATCCTTTTAGAAATTTATTTACTAATTCAATGTGATTTAAGCAATTCAAGCTGTCAATAAGTTCATAAATAATCCAAGTATAACATGCTCTTCGGGTCCTAAACTACCCGGACAATAGCATAATAGTAGCTACGCACGGACTCTCGTCACCTCGTGTGCACGTAGCCCCCACAAATAAGAGCACATAACAAATTATTTTTACCTATGGGGACAATTCCCTCTTACAAGGTTAGAAAGGAGGCTCACCTCGCTCCGAAGGTCCATAACCAGCATTCCACGCCCTTCGAAGACTCGAATCGATGCACAACGCTCCAAAACTAGCCAATAATTATGTAAATCCATTAATATATGCTAAGGTACTCATTATAATACAATTTATAACAATTCCTAATCCCGATCGAAAAGCTGACAAAAATGCCCTCGGGCCCACGTACCCAGAATCCAAAATTTTTTGAAGATAAAGATTGCCCCATCCTCACGAACTCAAATATATGATTTTCTCGAAATTCCATACCCAAAATCGTGGTCAAAATCCAAGAATACTAGTTTTCTAGGTTTTCCCTCAAATCTCAAGTTTTCTACAATTTTCCAAGTCTAAATCCATATATAAACCTTGTATATACTCAAAACTAGTAAAAATCACTCACCTCATGCTTGGTGATGAAAATGGCACTCCAAAGTTGCTCCAAAATTGGCTCCCATGGAAGAAATAAAGTGAAAATGAGCCAAACTTCGATTTTTAAAGAAACCTCTCTACCTCCAGCAGTTTCCGCATCTGCGGAAATTTGACCGCATCTGCGTAAAGTTTTCGCATCTGTGGTTATGACAGCAACCAGCACTTTTCTCGATACGGAAATGAGAATAACTCCCCCATACGATGTCCAAATTCGATGATTCTTTTTGCTATGGCTCCGAAATTACGATACAGATCTAATGGCTTAATAAAACTTAATTTGGATCTCATTTGTTTAATATGGAACCTCTTTACGTCCAAATAGACGACGTTGAAACATCAAATAAGAGCGCGATACAACCCGAAACACACCCGAGGCTCTCGGGACCCCGACCAATCACACCAACCAGTCCCAAAACACATTACGGACTTTCTTGAGGCCTCAAATCACATCAAACAATGCTAAAATCATGAATCAACCCCAAATCCAAGCTTTATGAACTTTAGAACTTCTAACTTCTACTTTCAATGCTTAAACCTATCAAATCATGTCCGATTGACCTCAAATTTTGCACACAAGTCATATTCGACATTACGAACCTACTCCAACTTTTGGAATCAGATTCCGACCCTGATATCAAAAAGTCCACTTCCAGTCAAACTTCACAAAAACCTTCAAATTTCTATCTTTAACCAAATGGGTCCAAAATGACCTACAGACCTTCGAATTTACTTCCGATCGCGCTCCCAACTCCAGAATCACCATACGGAGTTGCTCCCAGACTCGGAATCCCAAACGGACATCGATATCACTGAAATGCACTTCAACCCAAACTTATGAAATTTCTTTCAAAATGCTACTTTCCACAATAGGCGCCAAAAAGCTCCCGGGTCATCCAAAACCCGATCTGGGCATACGCCCAAGTCCGAAATCATCATACGAACCTGCTGGAACCTTCAAATCTTGTTTGCGAGGTCGTTTACTCAAAATTCCAATCCTAGTTAATGCTTTCAACTTTAAGCTTCCGAAATGAGAATTCTCTTTCCAAATCAACTCTGAACTTTCCGAAACTTAATTCCGACCATGCGTACAAGTCATAATACCTGAAATGAAGCTGTTCATGGCCTCAGATTGCTGAATGATGTGCTAGAGCTCAAAACGATCTGTCAGCTTGTTACATTCTCTCCCACTTAAACATACGTTCGTCCTCGAACGTGCTGAGAACTACACTAAAGTAGTCTGAAATCACTGTTCAACTTCTCATGCACATTCCCGTGCTACCACAACTCAGTTGAGCACATCAGCTCGATCAATTCTGAAGATATTCCCTTTTATTCAAGCAAATAAGCTTTAGAGCCCAATTCCAACATCCAGAATTCTATGCCCGGCCTTTTTCTAACATAAGATCACCATATCAATCACTACACGCTGTACCCAAAGATGACTGCATAACTTTGCTGAATTCACACCTAGCATCACTTTACTCACCGGACCACAATAACATTTTCTGATCAACTTAGTCAAAATGCCACGAATCTGATGCTCCCATTGCACCCCATGACATACACAGGTCTTACTCTAACTCTTACAATGCCGCCACAACGGAAGAGATGTGCTGAAATTCATAATCATCTGCCGAGTCAACCAATCATTGAGTCTATACTTCTTACAAGAAACATTACCTCATTCTGAACCAAATAATGATCTTTGCTCCTTAATATATTTCACGTAATCAGATTTCACTGATCCTAAATCCAACAATCTCGTCTCACCCAGTACGAACTGCTCAGGCAATAAGCCATCCCGACATGACCAAAAGTCTCATATGATGCCACAATATGCCAATAGGCTACCAATTAGAATGCGATACAAAAAGGAAAATGAACTCTAAAAAGCAATTTCTATTACCCCGCTCGCAAAGCATACATGTGATGCGGGCGCACAACTAATATGAGCTTCCTTCAAAAAGTAGGAGATATAACACAATAAACAGATACGGGGAACTGTACTGAATATCACACTGTTGCGGCGCGCAACCCGATCCGAGCAATCATAACCATGGCGGCGTGCTACCCGATCCAAACAACATAACCATGGCGGTGTGCCACCCGATCCAAATAACATACCTATGGCGGCGTACCACCCGATCCACAAATGGAACTCACATAAGGAGATGTACATCGAGCTAAATTGCTTATTACAACAAAATACTGAATATCAGTCATAAACACGCTAAGGATATAATACCATTCCTTGGGGAGACATATAACGTTATAATCCACAAACTCGAGCACAACTGAAGTGCGATATATGATCTGAATCTCAAGAGCCATCCTGCTCATATAACCTCATCTCTATGCGGAACCTCAACACATAAGAAATTCACCAAGCCAGCTCACAACTCGCACGATGCAATACATCATTACATGAAATAGCTGACAATGAAATACCACCCCGACTCCCTACCATAAGGAGAGTATTGCTGAGATGAACACATCTAGCTTGATATAAAGCCCATGTTAACATTTAAATCAATCCACTGATCTCAAGCTGATTTCTAATTGCACCAACTAGGCTAATAACCTTTCAAAAGTCCATAATAACTCCCATTTTCTCATAACACATAAGAACAACCCTCATAACCGGAGCGAACCTCCACAGTCCATAACCCAATAAATAGAGTGCCCTCCAGGCATAAAATCTCAAATTAATGATATTACCACAATCCTCATACTTGGTTTAAATCTTTAATCGATCAAGTGACTACATGTCACACTTATACAATCATCTTGTGGGACACGCTCCCACAACCTTTCGAAATGAATAACAGGTTCGCACATCCAAACCAGCGGCCGCACTAACGCTGAAAAGCGATAAAGAATCCTTAACCAGGATGCAAAGCCTTTATCACAATACATCGATCTCAGGTGATACTTACGACAATACCAACTCACTTTAAACATCGAAACTCCTTTCCTGCTCATTCGAGCTCGTGCCATCCTTGTCAGCACCAAACTGCAACCTTGATCCTCACTTCAAATTTCATACCACTCACTGCACCCAACGTGCCAATAAAAGCTTTTCACTGGACTTACTTCAGGAGAACCATAGCAACACACAGGTAAATTCTCATAACCGTAGTTTAGGCAAACATCTAAGTAGTGGTCTAAGCCACCATAGCCCTTCTGGGATCCGCCTACACATAACAGGCCATAACGGAAGAATGCTTCTGAACAACATTAATTACGGCGACCGACAAGCCTCACACGTACCGCCACAAATCACCTGCATAACTTGATCACGCTGAAGGAACTGACCTCTACCACCAATATGCCAACTCAACTGTGGTTAACCAATATATCTTCCTTCGATTTACCCTGATTGCCTTAGTGATAACAATAACTCCTTTCAACACATAACACACTCTATCTGCACACACCCCGAGTGACCTAGAACCGCGAGACCATGCTGTCTCAAATCCCATGAACCATTTCATACCTTCCTTGTGCGCACATTCGCACCCTCAACTTATGCCCATTCTGCTAATCCTTCTACGAATCCGAAGTCCTTTCTCATCTTTCTCTCAAGTGCTACACTGCAAGTCAAAACATCATAGAACATTCTGGGCCTCCACTCATAAGCTGCTGCAAAAGCTTGATTCTTAACTGTACTTATAGGCTCGAAATCATTAGGCACCATACTTTACCTCTTTTTGAATCCATTAGGACCGTTGCTGAGAGCCACCCGCTCTGACTTGGTCCCGAATATAATCAACTCCATAAATCTTATAACACATGAATACCCTCTCGACGAGGCACCCGGCGGAATCACTCCCCTCGAAACCCGCATCCATACAAGGCATAAGTCCTGAATCCTTCCCCAAGTCTGAACATGAGCCAATAAGGCCAACCATAGCACCCTTTAACAATTCCTTTGCTCAAATTACCACTTATGTTCTTTTCCCGTAGCCGAAATAACCCAGAAATATGCTAACAACCAGAAAACCTCGCAAGTGGTTAACCATGCAACCCAATCATAGGCGGTGGGACTCTCCCACTTAGCTTGAAGCCACTATTACACAACTCTGGAACTCACCGGGATTCCTTATCTCTTATTGACATAACCTTGCGCAATCAACCGCCTAAATTCTCGGATTCTTTCTGTAAAACCCCCTTTTTATACTCTGAATCATCAACCACATTCGCACGACCGATCTCTTTGCTGCATATTAGCCCATACTTCCAATTAAACCCGTAGACTTCAATCGCCAGCCACTAAAATCCCAAATCATTCCAAACTCTCCTTAAGGTGCGTAATCATCCTACCACCAAGCCCATATGCAACATCCGCCACTCTCCCACTTTGGGCAAACTCACTTCTTTAATCAACTACTTGACCTTTGCTTTATACACCTGGCCTTCTAGGAATTTTAGCCACCATCTGACACTTTCCACACATCTTTCCTCATCCTTTGCTACTCAGTTGTTGTCTTAATAAAATCTATCTTCGTAGCACTTGAATCCACAAATTGCTACTAACTTTAAATTTTGCCGGAGATCATCTCTCTCGAGCTACCAATATTATAAATGCTGATTCAACCCTGAACCACCTTGCCTCGCGACATCTAACAGTCGCTTCTTCAATACTGACATGCGATATCCTGCTCCAAAGGCGAATTGTTGAAGTTCATAACATCGGTGAATCTAGTACATTAAATAAGGACAACAACACCTCATCATAGAAGAAAATTACGCCACGCTAGCAAATACCGAGTCTCGATTCCTTGTCAACCCAAACCTAAACATTCTCTGCCTGATTGCTTTTCCCCTGCAAGGAATAAAATACTGAATCTATAGATCATGCACTGAGTAAACCTCTCTTCAAGTTATTCACTGCCTCGACACGCAGGCAAACATCCTACCATCATAACAATATTGCGGAATAATCGCTCATAAGCATCATGGCAACCTGTGCCTAGCTTCAAGGCTTTCTAAAGTACTGCTACTGAGCCGAAACAGCAGAATATCCTTCGACAAGGCGACGATGATAGTCCAATCAACTATACCGGGAGAAACATCCCGCACCACATTCGTAGTGCCATTACAATTCTTCAATTCTCGATTTATAACCAGCGGTTCGCGTCACGTAAGATTGAATAGGAAGGAAGCAAGGGCCTAAGCCTCAAGGAATCAAATCGCACGATGAGGAATCAAGAAGGGAAGTACTCCTAACAGCCCTGTAGCCACCCGAAAATAAGTACAGACGTCTCTATACCGATCCGCGAGACTCTACTAGACTTGCTCATGACTCGCGAGACCTACGGGAACCTAGTGCTCTGATACCATATTGTCACGACCCAAAATCCACCAAGGGTTGTGGTGGCGCCGGACATCGCTGTCAGGCAAGCCAACCAAAATACTTAATTAACTTCCAATTTTTGTATTGTCTCAAATTATTTTTCTTTATACATTAAATAACGAATAATAAAATTTATAGAAATAACCGCGAAGTCTTTAATAAAACATAACATTTAATAATCCAAAAATCATCCTAGAACCCGGCGTCACGAGTGCATGAGCAATATCTAAGAAATAATGTAATACAACAATCGTCCGAAATACAATATTGGATAGAAATAAATACAGAAAACTGAAAGAGACTCTGTTGGCTGCGGATCACCTGGAGAAGTGCAACTCACCTACGTCTCCGTATCATCTGTGCTGCTACGCCCAGTAGGCCACTAGAGATGCATATGCCTGTGCAACAAAAATGCACAGAAGTGTAGTATGAGTACGAAAACAACGTGTACCCAATGAGTATCCCATCTAATCTCGAAGAAGTAGAGACGAGATGGCAACTTCGACACTTACTAATGGTCCAACGATGATATATCCATAATATATTAGATCGTGAATTTTTATAAACATGATTATAATTCAATGGGTTGAAGCAAATAAACCATTCTTTCTTTTATAGGAAATCATTCTTTTTCATCATTTATACATATATTCTTAAGACAGAAAGAGGCAGCAACAACTTCAATAAGTTTCAGGGCAAGCAATACAAGCATGCGCAAATCATGCCGAGGTCGACGGCTCGCACCAACAGAAATATAAACTATGCACTGCTGAGGGTCGAACGGCGTGAACCATAGATGCATCTATTTAATCTGCTGAGGCGTTCGGCCCGCTCCAAAATTAAACACACACAGACAATCAATCAGGAGTCCACACGGAGCAATTATCCAAAGAAAGTAAATCCTCTTTTAACCATTTAAGAAAAATAAAGTTTAATCCTTTTAGAAATTTATTTACTAATTCAATGTAATTTAAGCAATTCAAGTTGTCAATAAGTTCACAAA
Organism: Nicotiana glauca; assembly: GCA_026770625.1. Classification (NCBI taxonomy): domain Eukaryota; kingdom Viridiplantae; phylum Streptophyta; class Magnoliopsida; order Solanales; family Solanaceae; genus Nicotiana; species Nicotiana glauca. The sequence goes on from MU758215.1 coordinate 21,031, forward strand.
TAATCCAAGTATAACATGCTCTTGGGCCCTAAACTACCCGGACAATAGCATAATAGTAGCTACGCACGGACTCTCGTCACCTCGTATGCACGTAGCCCCCACAAATAGGAGCACATAACCAATTATTTTTACCTATGGGAATAATTCCCTCTTACAAGGTTATAAAGGAGACTCACCTCGCTCCGAAGGTCCATAACCGCCCTACCAAAGACTCGAATGGATGCACAAAGCTCCAAAACTAGCCAATAATTATGCAAATCAGTTAATATATACTAAGATACTCATTATAATCCAATTTATAACAATTCCTAACCCCGATCCAAAAGTTGACAAAAAATGCCCTCGGGCTCACGTAGCCGGAATCCGAAATTTTTCGAAGATAAAGATTACCCATGGCCTCACGAACTCGAATATATGATTTTCTCTAAATTTCATACCCAAAACCGTGGTCAAAATCCAAGAATAGTAGTTTTCTAGGTTTTCCCTCAAACCTCAAGTTTTCTACAATTTTCCAAGTCTAAATCCATATACAAACCTTGTATATACTCAAAATAGTAGAAATCACTTACCTCATGCTTGGTGATAAAAATGGCACTCCAAAGTTGCTCCAAAATCGGCTCCCAGAAGAAATGAAGTGAAAATGAGCCAAACTTCGATTTTTAAAGAAACCTCTCTACCTCTAGCAGTTTCCGCATCTGCGGAAATTTGACCGCATCTATGGTTATGACAGCAATCGGAACTTTTCTCGACATGGAAATAAGCATAACTCTCTCATATGATGTGCAAATTCGACGATTCTTTTTGCTATGGCTCTGAAATTACGATACGGATCTAATGGCTCAATAAAAACTTAATTTGGAGCTCATTTGCTTAATATGGCACCCCTTTATGTCCAAAGAAACGACGTTGAAACATCAAATAAGAGCGCGATATAATCCGAAACACACCCGAGGCCCCCGACACCCCGACCAATCACATCAACCAGTCCCAAAATACATTATGGATTTTCTCGAGGCCTCAAATCACATAAAGCAATGCTAAAATCATGAATCAACCCCCAATCCAAGCTTTATGAACTTTAGAACTTCCAACTTCTACTTTCGATGCTTAAACCTATCAAATAACGTCCGATTGACCTCAAATTTTGCACACAAGTCATATTTGACATTACGGACCTACTCCAACTTTTGGAATCGGATTCCGACCCCGATATCAAAAAGCCCACTTCCGGTCAAACTTCTCAAAAACCTTCAAATTTCTATCTTTAGCCAAATGGCTCCAAAATGACATACAGACCTCCGAATTCACTTCCGATCACGCTCCCAACTCCAGAATCACCATACGGAGCTGCACCCAAAATCGGAATCCCAAACGGATATCGATATCACTGAAATGACTTCAACCCAAACTTATGAAATTTCTTTCAAAATGCTACTTTCCACAATAGACCCCAAAACGCTCCCCGGTCATCCAAAACCCGATCCGGGCATGTGCCCAAGTCCGAAATCATCATACGACCCTGTTGGAACCTTCAGATCTCGATTTCGAGGTCGTTTACTCAAAATTCAATCCTAGTTAATTCTTTCAACTTTAAGCTTCCGAAATGAGAATTCTCTTTCCAAATCAACTTTGAACTTCCCGAAACTTAATTCCGACCACGCGTACAAGTCATAATACCTGAAATGAAGTTGTTCATGGCGTCAGACTGCTGAACGATGTGCTAGAGCTTCGGATCGTTACATATTATATATTTAAAAATAAATTATTTTAAATAAAATACATACATACATACATACATATATATATATATATATATATATATATATATATATATTTATATATATATATATATATATATATATATATATATTATGTCAATTATCTATATTTTCTAATAGTATTTTGCAGGAAATAAAAAAATAAATAAAGGAATAAAAAGAGAAGCACGAGGCATCATGACAAAAGAAGCACAAGGCAACATGGCAAAAGAACCACGAGGCTGTTGGAAAAATTGGATGATTATGGAGAATAAAAGGTTTAGCTTGAGGCGTGTCAAAGACACTGTCCTTAAGGATATTTCGCCCACACCGAAATGAATAATATTAGGTGTATCTTTCAGGATTCAACAAGCTCTTCTAGAATAACTAGGAGCAGAAACAATAAAGATTGTATAAAAGAAAACCCAGCATAAGAGGAAAAAGGAGAAGAAAAGTTTTATTTTTTCCACACTATCACATAATGAACACAAGAAAACATCTATTTATATAGTCCAAAAATAAAATGGATATCTGATGTAAAAAACATTAAAATCCATTTAGTATTGAAAAGTCAAAACATTAAATCATTTAAGTTACAGATTCCATAACTTAATCACTAAAAGCTATTCACGTAAAACGCATATAAAGCCAATAGAAATGGTATCTAAATTAATGTTAGGAAACGGTCATTCAAGATCATTTTTGATCAAATTCAAAGTTACAAAAAATAACTGATTTTGATAGCCATGTTAATAAAATATTATATTTAAATTGATTGGTCATATAAAGACCTATTAAAATAATGAACCTAGACATCAATTTAAATATTCTTTTTGAGATATTACAAATTATTATTTTTAACAATCCCCCACATAGCTCAAAAAGAATATCATAATAAAATAATTAAAAAAAATTCTGGGTTTTCATAAATGAGCATAACGCGTCGCATATGGTGTCTCTTGGACTATGAACCAGACCTAGATAAAATAAGATTAAACTTACAGAACAATTGGTGAAGTTTAGAACTTCTATGAACAAAGAATTCTTTTGTAACTTTAGTGTCTTATCTATCACATTATACTCGCACACACTTTATTGTTTGTCGCGGTTTTGCGCTAATAGGCCATGCGCGAGCCTGGTTTTCATGAGTGCTCTAGAAATTTTGCCACAAATTTCATAGGAGTGGCCCCACTCCACACTCAAATAGTTTCATCTATCAAGTGTATTCTGCAGCACAATACACCACCTATCAAAGGCTATGGATTATTAGATTAAGAGTTTAATTACTCAGCCTCTCATTCCTTGCAGTCTTGCACTATATACACACCATAGGAAGGGACATAATTTAATAGTGCACATTTGATCAACTAATGACTTGTTATTACCATATGAACCTACTTCATGGGATCTCCAATCACATAGGTTGGGTTACCATCATAGTTAATATAACTCAAATTGGCAAAAATCACATTCCCCTCGATGTTTCAGATATTGATTTTCTTCCCAAAGGTTTAGTCAGAGGATTGGCCAAATTCATTTCTGACTTCACATAATCTATGGAAATAATTCCATCTCTCAGCAGTTTCTTTATTACATTATGTCTCAATCGGATATGTCTACTCTTCCCATTAAAGGATTTATTTTTAGCAATGGCTATTGCAGCTTGGCAATTATAATGCATCGACACAAAAGGTGTCAGTTTTATTCCTAGTGGAATACTTGCCAAAAGATTCTTTAACCACTCGGCATCATTGCCAGCCAATTCCAATGCCGCAAACTCAAATTCCATGGTAGATCTAGCTATTATTGTTTGTTTAGCTGATTTCCATGCCACAACACCCCCACCGAGGGTGAACACATAACCACTAGTGAATTTTGTCTCATCTGAATCAGAGATCCAGTTAGCATCACTGTATCCTTCTAGTACAGTGGAAAATCCACTATATTTAATACCATAGTTCATGGTACCTCTCAAATATTTTATTACTCTTACTAACGCATTCCAATGATCATGACTTGGGTTTTGAGTATATCTACTCAATCTACACATTTTGTATAAACACATTTATCTACTTCAATTGATGAAAAACTATCATTAATCAATACTTGATCAAATTTTTCATGCCACTATTTAGGTTCTTGCTTTAGACCATATAAAGATTTTAATAATTTACATACTTTATTTTCTTGTCCAGATACTATACAACCCTCAGGTTGCTCCATGTAAATTTTCTCTTCCAAATCACCATTTAAAAATGCAGTTTTAATATCCATTTGACGAATAAAAAGTTTATAAATAGAAGCCAAGGTAAGTAAAACACGAATTGAGGAAATTCTAGTTACAGGAGCATAAGTGTCAAAATAATCAATATTTTATTTTTGGGTAAAACCTTTTGCAGCAAGTCTAGCTTTGTATTTATCAATGGAACCACCCGGATTGAGTTTCTTCTTAAAAATCCATTTACAACCAATGGGTTTAGCTCCCGGAGGTAAATCAACTAAAATCCAAGTTTTATTTTGTAAAATTGAATTTAATTCTACATCAATAGCTTCTTTCGAAAATGATGCATCAGAAGAAGAAATAGCTTCAGAATATGACAAAGGATCATTATCCGCAAGATGAGTATAAAAATCATTACCAAAAGATTTTTCTTTTCTTGATCTTTTTCTTCTTCTTAAATCCTCACTTTCAAAATCATTTTGAATAATTCGAACATGTGAAATTGTCATGACCCAAACCCCGCACAGATCGTGATGGCGCCTCTCGTGAAGACGAGGCCAACCAACTAATCCAACTCGTCTTATGAAAAAAAGAATAGTTAAACATGAATAAACAACTTAAATATGACTTAATAATACTAATTAGCGGTAATACAATCCAACACAACCCTAATCGGGGTGTCACAAGTCAAGAGCATCCATTAGAGTGTAAGTATAACCACAAGGTCTAAAAGTACACGAATCAAGGAAAATGAACAAAGGGAGAAAACGATGCTGCGAACGCTGGCAGTCACCTCGTTAAACTCCCATATCTCTGACTCTGATTAGCCAAACTCGCTACCGGGTGAATAAATACCTGCATCTACACACGGGATGTATGGAGTAAAGTGAGTACGCCAACTCAGTGAGTAATAAAGGTATATAACAACTGAGCAGTAAAAAATCACGTATGACAAATCATTATGCTGTATAGAAGCAGTGTAAACCCTTTTTAGAAACAGTGAAGCTGTAAAATCTTTAGAGAAACATCTTAGCTCAGTTTAAACCTATTTTGGAAATGACTTTTTCAGCGGTTACGCAAATGAATGCAAAACAAATAGTGTAGATAAGCACAAAATTCTGCCCCTCGGGCACAACACTCAGTAATCAGATAATGCCAGAATATCAGATAAATATTGCAAGAAGTAGAACAAACAACAGATAATGGCAGACAAATGAAATAAGGTAAACACATCAAACAGTACCAGCACCGCTGCGGCGTGCATCCCGATCCACATATCGCTGCGGCGTGTAGCCCGATCCATTCATCGTCGACGGCGCTCACTGGGGGTGTTCAGACTCCGGGAGGGGCCCCTTACGGCCCCAGCACAATATCAAGCCATCTCGTGGCATCAAGTCTAGGCCCTCGGCCTTATATTAGTATCAGTATAATACTGCTGCGGTGTGCAGCCCGATCCAAAAGTATCCTCACAACTCTGGCCCTCAGCCTCACTCAGTCAAAAATCACATAAGCCCCTCGGGCAACAGTAAAACATGATGCTCAGCCCCAAAATATTACTGGAAATATCATTTCAAGTATTAAAGCACAATAAACTTGGCTCAGTTTTGAAAAACAATGGAAAATACATGACAGAGTTCAAGTATAACATCAAAACAATGAGGAAATATCAACAACCATCCCCGAAGGGGTTCAAATAATTGGCACTAAGCCCAAAAATGGTAATCAACCCAAATCATGATGATAACAAATAAGTTTCAGTCAAATATGCGATAAAAATCATCCATTGGGATGGACCAAGTCACAATCCCCAGCAGTAAAAGACCCCACGCTCATCATCCAGTGCGTGTCTCACCTTAATATATCACTACGATGTGCAATCCGGGGTTTCAAACCCTCAGGATATTATTTACAATTATTACTCACCTCGAACCGAAAAAATCTCTAGCTCGCGATGCCTTTGCCCGTCAAATCGGCCTCCACGTGCATCGAATCTATCCAAAATCACAGCGAATACATCACAATATGCTAAGGGAACAAAGCCCAAGAAAAAACAATCAATAACGGGCACAAATCCCGAAATTACCAAAACCCGAGCCCACTTCTCAAAACTCAAAATTTTTTACATCAATACATTCCTTATCCCTCACGAGTTCATACATATCAAAAATACTAAAATCGGAATCCAAATGACCCCTCAAATCCCCATTTAATGGCCTCTTAAACTCAAGCACTAATCCTCTATTTTTGCCCTTTAATTCCTTCAATTACAGCCCTAAATTCATGAAATACAACCATAGAATGGAGTTTTAGGTCCAAAATTCCTTACCTTAACGAAGTCTCTTGATTTCTCTCTTCAGAATCGCCCAAAAAGCTCCAAGGTCGAAGGCAACAATGGTGAAATAACCCAAAAATTGCGAAATGAAATAACATATATGGTCTGCCCAGGCATTTCCGCATCTGCGGTCCAAAACCCGCTTCTGTGGTTCCGCATATGCGGTCAAATCCCTCGCTTCTATGGTTCTTCACTTAAAACCCAAAATCGCATCTGCGATTGAACTTCCGCATCTGCGGCTTCGCAGATGCGGCCTTCTTGACCACTTCTGCGGTATCTGCTCACCTGGCCAATTTTCGCTTCTGCAATTAATCACTCGCATCTGCAGTCCCCAGTTCGCAGATGCGAAAATACGAGAAGCAACAATATTGGCTGCTGCAACAAAATTCCAATCTCTCCGAAATCACCCCGAGGCCCTCGAGACCTCAACCAAAAGTACAAACATATTCTAATACCTTGTTCAAACTTGTACCAACCTTCAAATCATCTCAAACAACACCAAATCACCCAAAACACATTGGATTCAAGCTTAAGTTTCTAAAATCTTCCGAAATGCGTTGTTGATCAAAAACCCAACAAAACCACGTCCGAATGACCTGAAATTTTACACACACATCCCAAATGACATAACGGAACTACTGCAACTTCCGGAATTTCATTCCGACCTCTATATCAAAATCTCACATATCAACCGGAAAACGCCGAAATCTTAATTTCGCCAATTCAAGCCTAAACCTTCCACGGACTTCCAAAATGCATTCCGATCATGCTCCTAAGTCCCAAACCACCTAGAGGAACTAACCAAATCATAAAATTTCTGATCCGAGATCATATACAAACAAGTCAAATCTTGGTCAAACCTTTAAAATTTCAAGCTTTCAACTGAGACTGTTCTTTCAAATTCATACTGATTTCCGTGAAAACCAAAACCAATGATCTACATCAGTCATAACACATTACACGGGGCAAGTCATGCCCGAGAATTGGCGATCAAAGCACAAAAGCTCAAAATGACCGGTCGGGTCGTTACATTCTCCCCCACTTAAACACATGTTCGTCCTCGAACGTTCCCAAAGTTGTTCTAGAAGCCAACCAATAGTTGAATAACCTTACCAAGCATATACCCGGGGGTGATCCCACATCACCATATCTCATATAGGTTCGATAACACCTTTGAACTAAAATTACACAATCCAATCTAGCCAATAAACCATAGAACCATATTTTCGCTTCTGAAACCATCAATACGATTAAAACCTCACACTTATACTTTGAATAGACCCGAACTAGCTATAGTAACCCATGCCTACAATCTCAAGTGCAATTATCTGATATACCACATAACTCAAACACATGTAGCGATAACTTCCATTCACAGCAGCTGTACACAACACCTGAATACCGGTAGAAACCTCTTATCAACTAAAGTCTCATTCCCACACTTCCATATACTACCAATGATAAATGAAATACATAATAAATCATAATCATCTCTCAGATCATTCATCCCTAAGGTTACTTCTTCTTTGTCAAGGACCATAGCAAATTTCTAAACCGAACCTCGATATTTACCCATCAAACATGCTGAAATCGAATCTGTTTGTATTTATTACATGCCTCAACGATTTCATCTACTCCAACACAATTACTCTGGTGACATGACACACCAAGATAGGCTAAGGCCACAACTTGCGCAGTCCGTGCACCAATAAGCAACAATCCGAACATACTCACATCATGAAATTGACTCAAATGAAAGAGACGTACCGTAAGCTCACCAATATCATCACATCATATGGTTGAGAATGTGACGACCCGACCCGTCTTCACGTGAGTTACCACCCTATTTCCCCCATTTTATGTTTCATTATGAGTGTCTTGTGTGAACGAGTTGATTTGGATTGATTTTTAGAAGGAAATGAGATGCTTAGTTTATTTAAGGAAGGCTTGTTTTGGAAAAGTCAACCGGATATTGACGTATGTGTTAGGAGGCTCGGATATGGAATTAGATGATTTGGTTAGCTTCGAGGGATGATTTGTGACTTAGGAGTGTGATCGGAAGTAATTTTGGAGGTCCGTTGTAGAATTAGGCTTGAATTGGCGAAGTTAGTATTTTGGCGAATTCCGGTTGATAGGTGAGATTTTGATCTGAGGGTCGGAGTAGAATTTTGAGAGTTTTTGTAGCTTAGTTAGGTGATTTCGGATGTGTGTGCAAAATTTCAGGTCATTCGGAGGTATTTTAGTTGGGTTTTTTATCAAATGCGTGTTTTGGAAGTTTTAGAAGAACTTTGGCTTGAATCCGATGTAATTTGATGATTTTGGTATTGTTTGAGGTGTTTTGATGATTGGAGGAAGTTTGAATGATGTTTTAGGATGCGTTGATGCTTTTGGTTGAGGTCCCGGGGGCCTCGGGGTGATTTCGGATGGATAACGAGGAGATTTAGACTATGAAAAGTTGCAGAAAAAGGCATCAGTTGTTGCAGAGCATTTTGCTCTATGTGATCGCAAAGGCAGTGTTGCGATCGCACATAAGGATTTTGAGGGGTTGTTTGGTTGTTCAATGCGATCACATAGTAAGGGTTGCGATCACATAGTGTTAAGTGAACCTGGGGGCTTGAATGGAAAGTTGTTCAATGCGAACGCGGGTGTAAGTGTGCGATCGCATAGGGTCAGGGACTGATGAATTGCGATCGCAGGGGTATGTATGCAATCGCATAGTGTTAAATTTGGAGCTGGAATTTTTGTGCATTGCGATCACAAGCCTGGGGCTGCGATCGCATAGAGGAAAAAGGGACCTGGGCAGAAGGGTTTTAAAACATTTTGTTCCGCGAGGTTAAGTCATTTTCCACCATTGTGAGCATTGTGAGAGCTTTTTGGGAGGAATGGAAGAGGGATTCGAAGAGGAGTGATTGGATGTAAGTCCTACGAACTAAAAACACGATTATTATGTGAAATTAACCTAGAAATTCATGAAAGCTTAGCAAAAAGGGGAAGAACTAGGGCTTGAGTCTTAATATTTCAATTTGGGATATTAGGGGGCATCTGGACTCCGATTTTGGTGTTCTTTGTATGTATAGACTCGTGGAGAGATAAGGAACCCATTGGTGTAAGAATTTTTGAGTTTAAAGAAGTGGGCCCGGGGCACGGGTTTTGCTAGTTTTGAGATTTTTGCTATTTTTCGATTATTTTCGATTGGGTATTGTTCCATTGGCATATTGTAACGTATTCGTTGTGGTTTTGATCAGATTCGACATGCGAAGAGGTTGATTTGAGAGGCAAGGTCATAGCGAGCTAGGATTTTGGCCGGCTTGAGGTGAGTAATAGATGTAAATGATGTCCTGAGGGTTTGAAACCTCGGATTTGCACATCGTAATGCTATATTGAGGTGATTTGCATGCCGGATAGCGAGCGTAGGGTAGAGCACCATTGGGGATTGTGACTTGGTCTGTCCCGATAGATGAATTTACTGCGTATTTGATTGAATATCACCTGTTATCATTATGATTTGAGTTGATTGTCATATTTGGGCTTCGTGCCAATTGATTGAATCCTTCAGGGATTGCTATTACTGGTTTCTTACCATTTTTACGTATTATTGGACTCAATCCTAGTACTTAATACTATTTTTCAAATTTAGCCACTTTTTCTCAAACTTGAAAACATAAATAATATTTCTAATAAAGTTTGGGCTGAATATTTATATATTAATGTGCCCGAGGGGCTTATGTGATTCTGGAATGAGTATGGGATCGGGCTGCGGGCCGCAGCGGTATTATATGGACATTGATATGAGGCCGAAGGCCTAGTTGATGCCACGAGAGTGGCTTATATTGCACTTGGGCCGTAAGGGGCCCCTCCCGGAGTCTGCACACCTCCAGTGAGCGCTGTCGATGATAAATAAATGGAGCGGGCTGTACGCCGCAGCGAGTACTAGAGAGTACCGGACTATGTGTTGCATTTCATATTTGACTGTCATTTACTTACTTATCTGTTGCAGTATTTCCTTAATTGTTTTCATTGGTTTATGAACTTTATACTACTTGGTTTAAATTGCTGCATTTATAGAATTACTTTGTGCCTATTCAAGATTTCTTATTCTCAGCCTTTATTTATTTTTATTACTCACTGAGTCGGAGTACTCACATTACTCCCTTCTCTGCCTAGCAGCTTATCCGGGAGTATCAAGGTAGCTGCATGACGTTCGCAGTCCTGATCTTCCCTTCTATCTTATTGTTTCATTTCCGCATTTCTTTAGAACGATATGTAGTAGGTTGATACTCATGTACTAGAGGCTTAGACTTGTGACACCGGATTCTTCGGGCTGTGTAGTAGTATTGGTATTTGGGATTTCCGCATGTTTTAACTCTATTCCATAATTTCAGTATGATGACTTAGTAATTTATCTGTGTTAATTAATTCATGAACTGTATAAAAATGGTTGAGGTTATTAAATTGGTCGGGCTTGCCCAGCAGTGTGTTGGGCGCCATCACGATCGGGGTTGGGGTCGTGACAGAGAACCCGTCTCACATCATAGAAATAGAACACACAAATTTGACATGCAATGTCATAATTCCACACAGCTTTGCTGCAACGCGCGACCCTATCCAAATATTGCTCCACATGAAATACCTCAAGTCACTATGCTCGAAATCGACAGCCATGCTCAATTGATATCTGGACCCAAAGCAAATCATTACACCCACGGTGAAACGAATAACATACACCACGCAAACCCGATAGAACATAACCGGTACGCCATTCACCGAGCAACTCCTAATTACTCTTCCGGCTCGACTTCCACTATGAAACCCCAATGGAACCGCACTATATGTGACCATAACCAACAAATCATAACATCTCGCAACACAAAAAGGAAACTCACAGGTCTCCCAGATTACTAGCAAGCTCAATAACGATCGAATCAACCTACCCCTCAACAATACAATTCGGGGCCAACCAAGCCGACTCAAGATAGAACACTCACCTACATTGGCCTGCCAACGAACTCCTTGTCAAGGAAACCTAAAGCTGCTCCTTCCACTTCTATAACTCTGCTGGTGCCATACGATACGATGCAAGGCACCAAATCAAAACTGAAATCAACAACCTTGCCCGGCGACATGCCCAACCACAAGAAACACATCCGAGAAGTCTCTCGCCACCGGGACTGAATCAATATGAGGAGCCTGAGCACTGACACTCGTCACAAGACCCCAAATAAAAAAGGCAATCCTTCCCAGCCGTCCGCTAGGTCTTCAAAATATAAAAATCGCCAATAGGACATAATCCGTCGAGCATCACCACTCCATCCGTGGCACTTCCCGACATAGCCAACAGCGCCATCTTATCGAAACACAACACGGAAACAACCAGTCTGAACCCCAATATCACATCTAAGATCTAATATCCCAAGTAACAAAAGGTCTGCTCGGGTCTCCAAACCCCGATAGTCGCTAAATAATGCCGATGCACACGATCTACAACCACAATATAGTCTGAATATGAGAACTTCCGGTCTCCAACTCCACGTAGCGCGCAAATCACCATACCTGATTCCAAATTCCACCGTACGAATAAATGCACACCTTTAATACCCAATTATTCCATGATAGGTACTCTAAAATTTCCCTGTGCCACCAAGCAAACCCGAATACCAACAGTCGATCCAACAAGAAAATGCCGCAATACTACTGAAGTATCATCAGTTTAATCACATTACCCTTTTTCTAAGACATATACTCTCGTCAAATCACTTCCAATTAGCAGTACCATTTCCTTGATTATCTGAGGCTACCCCTTGCCTAAGAGTTTTATGAACTTCCTTTCAGAACTGAACTGTAACCTAGCACAAGCCAGTTTTGGTCGTCCACAACATACCGCATATACCATACCATCCAAGGATAACATGAAAACTTTTATCTCCCTTTCCGAGCCACAGACATCTACGCACTCAACTAGTCAAGAACTCCCATTGATCCCATCTAGAAGAAAATCACTACACATCTTATGCCTCTCATATTCGTAGAAAATGCACCACTCCAACCACGGTAGAAATCAACAAGAACTCTCCCAATTCCGTTTGCACAAATTAAACTGCCAGGACTGAATCCTTCTAACTAGACCAAGCTAAGCAAGCCATCAAAACCCAAGAGCATTACTGCAAAATACCTGTAAGACCCATTACCTCGAACACATACAAAGAATTAATCATATCCTTACCATACTGATTCGGTCTATTATCAAGCTACTCTATATATCTAAATTTTCTTCTGATTCATCATCTACTTGTTATTCCCTCTTGTTGTAGCACCACAATGCCTTAACCCAGGCTTACTACACGAGACCCAAGCATAAGACCACACTGTCTAAGGCTCACACATCACTAAATACTTTCTTACACATTCCCAGAAACACCACATTCCAGAATATTTACTCTGAAGAACTTTCTGTGAATCTAAATCCGTTGCCTTTACTTTCGTGACACTAATACATAGAATCCCATAATTAACATAGAAATACCACAAGTCTTGACCTTTTCCAATGAAAATTCAGTTTCTAAATACGTATACAATCTTAAAATACCTGATTGTTCCCTGTAGAATCTCTAACACATTAGAGCCATTCTCGAGAGTCATTCACTCTTCTTCAAACTACAACTTACTTGACCTAACGAACAGAACCACCCATGCCACATTGGCACTCCGATACCGCAAAATGAAATCCTTATCCCAATAGAACCAAGCAACTTCTTGCGCTATGCGTCGAGCATTCTTTACCAACAACACTCTAGACATTCCGTGATTCTCATACCTTATGAAGCATAATACAACTTTTGTCAAAATTTTCCTTTACGCTAGCCATAGCTAATTCACTCGCATGCACCAAACTGGAACCAACATAGCACCTAACTGTCACACCTCCTTTTCTCTCACTACACTCCGTGAAGGGATATAATAAAGGGGAGTTATTTCCAACTTGAAGTGACAATCAAAACGAAATTATTTATTAAGAGATTTAGAGTCGCCACTTGAGAGATTTATGGTGTCCCAAGTCACCGGCTGAATCCCGAATCGAGGAAAATATTGACTCTGTTTAACAGTCCGCGAACTAGAAATCTGAGTAAGGAATTCTGTTAACCCGGGAGAAGGTGTTAGGCATTCCCGGGTTCCGTGGTTCTAGCACGGTCGCTCAACTGTCATATTCAGCTTAATAATCTGATTTTAATACAGTTTGAACCTATGTGCAATTTTAAATTATTTACCACTTTTAATTAATTTTAAAGAATATTGAACGTTGTTTAAACATGTCTTTGGCTCACGTCACATGAAATGCACCCGGATCCTCGACACATTTTATTCAACATTTTGGGATTTGGATTTGGGTTGCATGAAATGCACACCCGAGTTAAAGGAAGTAAATTATTAAATAACGCGCCTAAAAGTAACTAATGCGTTGTTAATTTTGTGAGGGCCATGAAATTAATTAAACGGCACACCTCAGGCTCTAAATATTTTAAAGACATTATTAAGGAAGGCCACGCAATTTGTCAATTTTGTTTGGCACGGCGCACCTCAAAACTACTCTACTTCAAGGTTTCTGCACTAATTTGCGATGGACATAATTATTTATACTGTTTAGTATGGCGCACCCCAACTCTAATCACGGAGATTGATTAATTAACATTAAGTATAATGGAAATCCTAAAAAAAAATCAAGCTCGACTGAACCAAATTTATAATCATTCAATACTATAATTCCCACAAACACACATTCAAAACATGAAATCTCCAGCTATATCTGATCATTCAACCCAAGTATGCTAGGGATCAACTTACAAACTATAGCAAGACTAGACTTAATAATACAGAATCCAACTCTGAAATATAATGAAACAAACCTAGATCTAGCATAATATATAGTTCATGCAAGTATTTCAACCTAAGTTAGATTACATGCATAACATAAAACTTCAATTAATTACATCTTTCTCATTACTAAACAGTAACTAAACTAGATTTATGACATGTAAACAACAACTCAAATAACACTTATCACTACATAGTTGCTACATAGTGTTGAAATGATAGAAAAGGTAAAGAAGAACTCTAAATTGAATACGGTTTGTATTTCTTTCAAAGTTCACTTGAGTTACACAGTCTACATAGACCAGAGAAATACCTGGAAATCAGAACAGAAATGAAAGAGGAGGGATCAGTAGAGTAACAGCAGCAATGAACCCAGCAAACCAATGAAATAGTAACAACTTTCCACAGAATCGGATTTGGGGAAAAAGAAACAACTAAGAACAGGATGCAGCAGTCCAGCAAACAAATTCAAACAGGTGATAACCCAACCAACTTCAAAGCAGCTTAAAACCCAATTCAATTTGCCACCAACACTCAAAATGAATCAGCGAACTGTTTTGGAAAATTGAGAAACTCAATACTCAAACCAAAGACTCAAAGTAACAGTGCTGAAGTTTTCAGCTACTTTAGATTTTTTTCAGATTTCTGCTCTTAGTCTTAGTGTATATCCATGTTATTCTCAACGTATTCAGTGTATATCTAAAAATCTATAGCTCTCTCAACTTTCAATGTCTATCTCTCAAGCTCTTGCCCTTAGTCTCTCTATCTCTATTTTTTTAGAGTTTTTCGACCCATTTTCTTCTTTTTTTTCTCTATGGTTCTATGTCTATCTTTTTAAGGCAGAATGTCCATCCCTTCTCTCAATCTCTCTCTAGTATTTATCCCCATTTCTTACCCCCTTCCAGCTCTCAAGAGCACTTAATCCTAATTAACAAATAAAATCCCCCATCACTCCCTGATTTTCCCATTTTTCAAAATACTAAAACAGGAGTGTCAGTACCCCATTACTCTCATTTTCATTATTTTATTCTCCTGGTATGGGCAGCCTATATTTTAATACAGGCGTGCCCTGACAACTCATGCTTGTTTCTGATTTTCCACTTCTAAAGACACTAAAACAGAGTGTCAGCTCCACTATTGACCCCCTTTCCCATTCCATTTTTTAATTATCTACTCAACTTAGTGTTTTAGCCTTAGTGCAACTTCCACTACCCATTGCCATTTCATTTTTTAATTATCTACTCAACTTAGTGCTTTTAATTAATTCAGCTACTGTATCCCTACCCTTTGTTAGCATCCCCCTTATTTCAATAATTGACACTCTTAGGCTAGGATACCTAAGTTAACCCCTAAAGCTTTATGTTGTTTAACTCCCCCCCTCCCCGAGACCGAACATACTCGTACCCTGCCTGTTAACCTTGGAACTGATCATTGACGCAACAGGCACAGGATTGACAAAACAGGCACGGGATTGACTCAACAAGCACGAGATTGACTTAACAGACACGAAATTGGCTCAACAAGTAAGGGATTGACCCAACAGGCACGGGATTGACTCAACAGACGTGAGATTGACTTCGACATGCATGGGATTGACAAAACAGGCACGGGGTTGACAAAACAAATACGAGATTGACTCAACAGGCACGGATAGCTCGAAGCCATAGATCAAGATACGCTCAGTAACTCATAAACTTGTTACTCTATTGATGCCACAATACCATAGTAAGATTAAACTCAAATACTTTGTAAGCCTGTGTGAACACAAATCATCTAGTACTTAAAATCTTTTGCAACTCTTGCAACAATTAAGCCCACTTTCTTAAGCGACCCAAAATTTCAAATGTCAACACCTACATTTCACTTGCACATGAGATATTCTAACAGTCACATAAGGGTCACACAACCCCAAAACTCTTCGCAGGAGATAACCCGCCTTCTTTGCCTCAATATAACATTTCTGTATACCTTCCACCGTCATACACATTACACAACCACTTAGTCTTCCTGAGTCTGAACTCGTATTGCAACATAAAATTTCCTTCACTCTCAACTGGAAACATGGAAAGATTTTTCATGCGCCCATAACTCGAGGCTATACCTCGAATCACGATGGAATTCAAACACCTAATAGTTCTTATATCATCCAGTAGACCTTCCTCATCACTTCCCAGTTACATAGATACATCTCGCAGCACTAACATACTCATCACGTAGCTAACCAGCCATCACTCCCACTAATAGGGACAATACCGAACATATAATTTCAAAACACTTGCTCACACAATCAGCACCTCTGTGCTCAAGCCATAGGCAAAGATTCGGCCCCAAGTCCTCCAGACTGGCCCAACATCAAACTCACAAAGATCACATCTCGCCCCTTGATCGAGGAATTACAAGCCATCAAGGCACATCTAATACTGAGCGCTCATGCGCGCATGCGAATGCATGGGAGGAATTTCAAGAGTTACTTTTCAAGCTGAATCAAGGACGCACGATAAGAATTCAAGAATGTGAAGTTTTCCTAAATGTTCTACAGCCTCTCGAGGATAAATACAGACGTCTCTGTACCGATCCGTGAGACTCTACTAAACCTGCTCATGACTCGTGAGACCTATGTAACCTACGCTCTGATACCAACTTGTCACGACCCAAACCCCGCACTGGTCATGGAGGCGCCTCTCGTAAAGACGAGGCCAGCCAACTAACCCAACTTGTTTTTTCAACAAAAAAATAGTTAAACATGAATAAACAACTTAAATATGACTTAATAATATTAATTATCGGTAATACAACACAACACAGCCCTAATCGAGGTGTCACAAGTCACGAGCATCTATTAGAGTGCAAGTACAACCACAAGGTCTAAAAGTACACGAATCAAGAAAAATGAACAAAGGGAGAAAATGATGCTGCAAACGCTGGCAGTCACCTCGTTAAAATACCATATCTCTGACTCTGATCAGCCAAACCCGCTACCGGGTGAATAAATACCTGCATCTGCACACGAGGTGCAGGGAGTAAAGTGAGTACTCCAACTCAGTAAGTAATAAATGTAAATAACAACTGAGCGGTAAGAAATCACGTTTGACAAATCATCATGCTGTATAGAACCAGTGTAAACCCTTTTTAGAAACACTAAAGCTGTGAAATCTTTAGAGAAACATCCTAGCTCAGTTTAAACCTCTTTTGAAAATGACTTTTTCAGCAGTTACACAAATGAATGCAAAACAAATAGTGCAGATAAGCACAAAATTCTGCCCCTCGGGCACAACACTCAATTATCAGATAATGCCAGAATATCAGGTAAATATTGCAAGAAGTAGCACAAACAACAGATAATGGCAGACAAATGAAATAAGGTAAATCTATCAAATAGTACCAGTATCGCTGCGACATACAGCCCGATCCACATATTGCTGTGACGTGCAGCCCGATCCATTTATCGTCGACGACGCTCACTAGGGGTGTGCAGACTCCGGGAGGGGCCCCTTATGGCCCAAGCGCAATATCAAGCCATCTCGTGGCATCAAGTCTAGGCCCTCGGCCTCATATCAGTATCAGTATAACACTGTTGCGGCATGCAGCCCGATCCAAAAGTATCCTCACAATTCTGGCCCTCAACCTCACTCAGTCAAAAATCACATAAACCCCTCATGCAACAGTAAAACATGATGCTCAGACCAAAAATAGTATTGGAAATATCATTTCAAGTGTTAAAGCACAATAAACTTGGCTGAGTTTTGAAAACAGTGGAAAATACATGACTGAGTTTAAGTAGAACATCAAAACAGTGAGGAAATATCAACAACCATCCCCGAAGGGGTTCAAATAATTGGCACTAAGCCCAAAAATGGCAATCAGCCCAAATCATGATGATAACAAATAAGTTTCAGTCAAATATGCGGTAAAAATCATCCATCGGGATGGACCAAGTCACAATCCCCAGCAGTAAAAGACCCTACCCTCATCATCCAGCGCGTGTCTTACATCAATATAGCACTACGATGTGCAATCCGGGGTTTCAAACCCTCAAGATATCATTTACAATCATTACTCACCTCGAACCGGCGAAATCTCTAACTCGCGATGCCTTTACCCTTCAAATTGGCCTCCATGCGCGTCGAATCTATCCAAAATTAGAGCGAATACATCACAATATGCTAAGGGAACAAAGCCCAAGCGAAAACAATCAATAACGGGCACAAATCCCGAAATTACCAAAACCCGTGCCCACTTCTCAAAACTTAAATTTTTTTACATCAATAGATTCCTTATCCCTCAAGAGTTCATACATATCAAAAATACTAAAATCGGAATCCAAATGACCCCTCAAATCCCCATTTAGTGGCCTCTTAAACTCAAGCACTAATCCTCCATTTTTGCCCTTTAATTCCTTCAATTACAACCTTAAATTCATGAAATACAACCATAGAATGGAGTTTTAGGTCCAAAATTCCTTACCTTAACGAAGTCTCTTGATTTCTTTCTTCAGAATCGCCCAAAAAGCTCCAAGGTCGAAGGCAACAATGGTGAAATAACCCAAAAATTGCGAAATGAAATAACATATATGGTCTGCCCAGGCATTTCCGCATCTGCAGTCCAAAACCCGCTTTTGCGGTTCCGCCTATGCGGTCAAATCCTCAGCTTCTGCGGTTCTTCACTTAAAACCCAAAATCGCATCTGCGATTAAACTTCCGCATCTGCGGCTTCGCAGATGCGGCCTTCTTGACCGCTTCTGCGGTATCTAATCACCTAGCCAATTTTCGCTTCTGCGATAAATTACTCGCATTTGGAGTCCCCAGTCTGCAGATGCGAAAATACGAGAAACAACAATATTGGTTGTTGCAACAAAATTCCAATCTCTCTGAAATCATTCCGAAATCACCCTGAGGCCCTCGGGATCTCAACCAACAGCACAAACATATTCTAATACCTTATTCAAACTTGTATCAACCTTCAAATCATCTCAAACAACACCAAATCACCCAAAACACATCGGATTCAAGCTTAAGTTTCTAAAATCTTCCGAAATGCGCTTTTGATCAAAAACCCAACCAAACCACGTCTGAATGACCTAAAATTTTGCACACACATTCCAAATGACATAACGGAACTACTGCAACTTCCGAAATTTCATTCCGACCTCTATATCAAAATCTCACCTATCAACCGGAAAATGCCGAAACCTTAATTTCACCAATTCAAGCCTAAACCTTCCACGGACTTCCAAAATGCATTCCGATCACGCTCCTAAGTCCCAAATCACCTAACGGAACTAACCAAATCATAAAATTTCCAATCCGAGATCATATACAAACAAGTCAAATCATGGTCAAACCTTTCAAATTTCAAGCTTTCAAATGAGATTGTTCTTTCAAATTCATACCGATTTCCGTAAAACCAAAACCAACAATCTACATCAGTCATAACACATTACACCGGGCAAGTCATGCCCGAGAATTGGCGATCAAAGCGCAAAATCTCAAGACGACCGGTCGGGTCATTACAGAAATATTATAATTTGGAATAATAGGAGCATCAGAAATATTTTCAAATTTTAAAGAAAAAATATTTTCAAAAATTCAGCATTTTTTGTTTCAACAATTGTATTTTTTCAAGTACATCACTTTTAACTACTAAAAATATGTATGCTGCACTGCTTTCAGCATACCCAATAAACATACAATCAGATGTTTTAGATCCTATTTTTCTTTTCTTAGGATCAGGCAACTTAACTTTAGCAAGGCACCCTCACACTTTCAAATATTTCAAATTAGGTGGATACCCTTTCCACAACTCATAAGGAGTATTACCCGTTTTCTTATAAGGAATTCTATTTTGTAAATGACAAGCAGATAAAATAGCTTCACCCCAAAGATTATCCGGGGCACCAGAACTAACAAGCACACTATTCATCATTTCCTTTAAGGTCCTATTTTTTCTTTCCGCTACACCATTAGATTGTGGAGAATATGGCGGAGTTATGTCGCGAATTATGTCTTCTTTCTCACAATAATCATTCAACAAAATAAATTCACCACCTCTATCGGATCTAACTCTTTTGATTTTCTTATCTAATTGATTTTCTACTTCAGATTTATATTAAAAAAAACATATCAAAAGCTTCATCGTTATTTCTCAACAAATAAACTTTTGTATATCTAGAAAAATCGTCTATAAAAGTTGTGACCATGTGATTTTTGCCCTATATGAGAATTACTCCCAAAAAATGCAAAATAAAATAGTTTTTGTTGGTTTGCAATGATCGTGAATTTTGTGTTATTTTTCTTGTATTATTAACATTTGTCTGCACATGTTTATTTGTTAAATTAATGAAAATACAAAAATATATCGCATTTGCATTTTTAAGATTTAATTTTTACAATTAGGATTAATTAAGAAAGTGTTTGTTTTTACAAAAATGAAAAGAAAACACAAAATAATGTAATTTGCATTTTTAGTCTTTAATGTCCAAATTGTGTAATTTTATTTTTTAATTGGTGTTTAATTTTGTGTGATAATTATTATTAGGAGTTAATTAGTAATTTTTAGTTAATTTTTGATTTTATGATTTAATCTAGGATTTTTGGTTTTAATTTAGAAATAAGGGAAAATAAAAGAAAGGAAGAAATGAAATAAAGAGAAAACTCGGAACTGGGCTGTCCCAAACAACCTTTGAACCAGGCCCAAAATATTTTTAACCCGGTCCATCTGCAGCTACCCAAAATGACGTCGTCTTGGACAGTTAAATCTGGATCGTTGATCTCGCTTGATCAAACGGTCCAGTTCAGCCCCACCATCGAAGAAACGACGCCGTTTCAAGTCAACCAATCTCAGCCGTTCAATCAACATCAATCCAACGGCCCTCATCTCATCTCCCCAACCCGACCCATTCCCCAAACCCATCCGCCCCCATCATCTCCTAAACAACGCCGTTTCGTTAAGTCAAATGATCCTGGCCATTGATCTTAATTGATCTAACGGCTTGGATTCATTTCCCCATCGCGTATATATATTTCCAAATGCACCTAGCCCCCCAAGCCAAACCCCCCTCCGTCTCTAACGTTTAGAGATGACCCCAAGCAACCTCCGCCTTTCCCCACCGTGCTCCGCCCACCGGAAATCACCTCACGGCGGTTCCGGTGGTCCAAACAACCCCATTTTAACACCCTGAACTCGCCTCAACCCCCCCCCCCCCATTCTAAATCCCC
>MU758215.1:43538-66388 GCA_026770625.1 Nicotiana glauca
TCTGTTGAGTTTCTTAGTAGTGTTAATATGATTTGGATTTGAATTCAGTTCATTGGTTCCAGTTAGAATTCTGCCTTAATCATTCAGTTGTTAGGAGAATTGGTTATAGCTGATAAGGTGCAAACCAGGGGTAGAATAGGAAACTTCAGGATATCAGGGGGTAGTTTGGGGAATTATTGAAATCAGGGGGTAGATTAGAGGCTGCTAAAGGATTGATTAGAGATGATTCTAAGTGAAAACATTCCTTGGTGGAAATGGCACTTATTGCTGATTTTAAGGAATAAAAATGGGCACTATTGATTAAATTAATGAGCACTAAGGTAATGGGTAATAAATAAACGAAAAGCTAAAAATATAGTGGGGAAGGCACTAATTGAATGCCTATTAAAGGGCTGGAAATCAGAAATAGAAGGGGAGATAGAAAAAGATTCTGGAAAAAAATATTGAGAAAAGACAGAGATTCATACTGAAAAACCAAGAGTTTAACTCTGAAAATTGATAGGTTGAACACATAGAAATACAGGGACAGATTAAAAGACAGTTAAAAAGAGTCCTGAAGAAATCAGCCTTGTGAGTTCTTCCTGAATCAATCTAAGAGAGAACTTCTTTTGCATATCTTAGATCAGTCTGTTTGAGTGTGTAACTGGACACTGTTTCATTGGTATTTTGGGTCCACGTCTGGTTTAATCCTAGTCATTTCCTGGGTCTGTTTGTGTTGTTGTTTGGTATTTCTGGAACTGCAACTGGTTTTCTTGAGTTTGCTGTTGGATCTTTGCTACTGTTGTTGTGTGCTGTATTGTTATTATTGCTGCTGATCACTCCTTCCTCTTCTTGTGTTTCCCAATACCAGGTACACAACTGAGTTCAATTTGATGTAGCTATGAGATGTAAAAATGAAATGAAAATGCTTGGGTGGTTGATTACTTAGTGTTGTATCTGTATTTTAGCAGATATAGATGATAAGTATTTGTATAGTCATTTTGACCTATAGTTCTATGAAATTTAGAACTGTGGAGCTTGTACCTGATGAGGACTGTATTGGATCATTAATTTTGTCTTTCTTAGTTGTAAATTTAGTAGTTTAATACTAACTTCAGTAGCATAGAATTAAAAATTGAACTTCCAAGTTAACTGTTTTTTTTCGAATAGTCAAGTGTGCCAATTGTTGTCAAGCTGTTTAGTTAAATAAGTGGAATAAGATGAAGTTAGTATGAGATTTCTCTATTGAACCTGCTTGTTTAAATTTGTTAGTTTCACTAGATATGAAGGTTTTAATCTGGTCAACAGTAGGTGGATAATAATTGTTAGTAGCCATTTACTCAAAATTGAACTATTATGTTTGGCTTGATCATGTGAAGCAATTGGCGATAACCTGTGTATACTAATTTAGATTTGAATCCTCTTCCGTGACTTGAACGTCGAGTTTGGCTTCCGACTAATTGGGCCATGAGTTTTGACCCAGGTCGCGTTCTGAATGGCCGTCGCGCAGACTCGATGTCTTGTTTGAAATCGGCCGCTAGACAATGGAGTTGGGCTTTTATCATGAGCCTGATGCATTGGGCCAGTAATCACCAAGATAATTCCATAGGTTTGGTCATTCCAAATGAGATAATTGCTTAGGGTTTGTTTATCTCTTTATTACTAGAGACGGAAAAGTCGAAGAATGTAGTCACTTTAGGATTGTCCTTTTAAAATGAGATGAGCCTTGCCAAAAAAAATGCACAAATTGTGGGGCCCTCTTTAAGTGTATATATTAAAATTATTTAGAATTCGGGATGAGTCGTTTAGCAAATTTTATGGCTTTCCCCAAAGTAATAACGCTCTAGTCTCTTTAGGCGCGTATTTTAATAACAATACCTCCCTAAACTCGGGTGCACATTTATGTGACTCAAATCCAAATCTCAACGAAGTCGAAATGTGTTAATAAGATGTGACGTGGTTCGAGACGCGTTTTTACGACGTTGCAATTCTCATAAAAAAAATAATAATAAAAGCGATAAAAAGTTAAAATTTGCACATAAGTTCATCATGTATAAAAATCAGATAATTAAGCCGAATATAACAGCTAAGCGACCGTGCTAGAACCACGGAACTCGGGAATGCCTAACACCTTCTCCCGGGTTAACAGAATTCCTTATCCGGATTTCTGATTCGTAGACTGTAATATGGAATCAATCTTTTTCCTCGATTCGAGATTCAAACCGGTGACTTGGGACACCATAAATATCTCAAGTGGCGATTCCAACCTTTTTATAATAAATCTCGTTTTGATTGTCCTTTAATTGGAAAAACTCCCCTCTACTACGCCCTTCGCGGGGTGCGGCAGCGGAAAAAGGAGGTGTGACAGCTCTGGCGACTCTACTAGTGACAATAACCCAGAACCACCAATTCAGGGTTAGAAATTCGAGCTTAGAATAACTGTTGCATTTGGCTTTATTTATTATTTGATTTTGTTATATGATTGGGCTTAAATCTGTAAATTATGCTTTTTACCGCTTTGATATTATTTGAACTGTATATATAAACTGTGCCGAAACCCTTCTCTTCTTATCTTTGGGGATGTGCTCGCTGGTCGAGACTCCCTGTTCTGTTAGTGTCATACCTTGAAATAAGAAAGAGGCTCGGAAAGTTTCTAAGCCGGCTGGCCTTTTGGTTCTCGGAAAGGAGCTCCTTCCTCGACTCGAGTTGTCCGCTCAGGTGCACTGTTTAGACACATACCCAGGTTTTGAACCTAGAATAACTTGACTTCATGTCGGATCCCTAGTAGGAACGCTTATTTGCATCATGTTGCATTCTACTTAGGGGACTCAACACAGGGGTTGGGTCCATCTAGGACAGGCAACCTGAAATGAAAAAGACCATCCTGCTGCATCCTGTTTGTTTTATGCATTTATTTGCTTCAGACTTGCATGCTGACCGGCTTCTGAAAATCTGGAATACTGGAAAATTGTGAAAGGAAAAATAGCAGTGTAGGGAGATAACTACTTTTTTTTAGAAAAATAAAACCAATATCCAAGTAGTGTTGAAACTCTGAGGAAACGAAAAGGAAAAGGTTTTTTTTTAGTTTAATTTATTTGAAAAAAAAAACAAAAGAAAAGAGTTTATTTTTCAAAATAGTTTGTTTTATTTTCCACTGAAAAAAAATGTTTTCAAAAATATTCTGCTTCATTTTGCCAGTAAAGAAAAAATGTGATTTGTTTTTCAAAAATAGTTTGTGTTTTAAAATGAAAAGAAAAAAAAATAATTCGTTTTACTTACCAATGATTTGAAAAAAAATAAGTCTTGTTTTCAAATTTAGTATATTCTCTTTGCCTGCACTACGCATGTTTAATTCTCACCGGATGTGAGATACGTAAGCAACCCTCATCGGGTCCAACCTCTCCTTTTGCAAAAAATAGTCAAAAGTGTCAAAATTTTAATTTTCGTCATAGATAAGTCGGGTAATGCTGTTTTGTCAAAGATAGCCGAACGTTCTTAAAAGGGACGCCGGAAGGCTGACTTTGCATAAATGGTCGCTTTTGGATTTTTTGACCGGTTGACTCACACAGCCTTAAAATCTTCGTCCCAAAGTGCTGAAAGGCCGTATTCGGAAAACCGGATTTATCTTTTGAATTTGAAAAAATGAAAAATAGTCAAATCGTTTTGAGTCAAATAAATTTTTCTTTTTGTTTAAATCACATTAATAAATGTGCGGGATGAGCACGAGTCAAAATGAACCTTTTTCAATCATGACTAAAATCCCTCTCCAGTTGAGGCTATGGTGGAATGATTTAGGCAAAGAAGGGCAAGACGAAGTCAAGAAACATCTAAAAGGTCTTACGGGTTTGTTGGAAATCAAGCCTCAGGGGGATATTATAAGAGCATTGGTCACCTGCTGGGACCCGACGCACAATGTCTTCCACTTCTCAGATTTTTAACTCACCCCGACTTTGGAGGAAATAGCCGGGTACATCGGAAGTGTTGAAGCTCCATTAAGTCACAAATACCTAGTTGCTCCAAGAGCCGTAGTCGTGCACCGGTTCTTGGACTCATTAAAGATAGTCAGAACGGTCCATAACCCAGATTTGGCAAAAGGCTTTTGTACTCTGAGCTTCATATACCAAAGATACGGCCACGTAGGAGGATTTGACAAGCCAGATAACAAGTTATGCATCAAAAGTAACCGTCGAAAATGGGATAAACATAGACGTGTTGCTTTCATGATAACCTTCTTAGGGCTTTTGGTGTTCCCAAGGAAAGACGAGAATATTGATATAAAGATAGCTGGGGTTGTCAGTACTTTGCTCACTCAAGACGAAAGCACTCTTACGCCTATGATAGTATCTGATATCTTCCGAGCTCTCACAACTTGCAAAGCCAGAGGAGACTTTTTTGAGAGGTGTAACTTGTTGTTGCAGATGTGGATGACCGAACACCTGTGTCACCGTGCCCAGTTCATGAGCTGAGAAAACCTGCATAGAGGAGTTCTACACAAGAATTAATGGGGTCTGCTTACCTGAAGGAGTCTCGGCATGGACCTCATATTTTCGGACCCTCAACGCTAATCAAATACAGTGGACACTGGGATGGTTATCGGTCGACGAAGTCATATATATGCCAGCAGCTAGGCCCCATTTTCTCTTAATGGGACTCAAGAGCATTCAACCTTATGCGCCCTATCGGGTTTTGAGGCAACTTGGAAGGTGCCAAATAGTGCCGAGAGATGAAGATCTAAGTACCTAAGTAATTGAAATCGGTCCTGACGGCCGGTTTCCTGAAGCAAGAGTCCGCCGGATCTGGAGCAAATATCAATATCTGGAGGCGAACACTTGTGTACTAAATTGGGCTAAAGGTGAAGTTTCACCCGGATATCACACTTGGTATAAAGGGGAAGTGTCATGTGGGAGGCCGGCCAAAAGACCTCACCTCTAGGAGTTTGACGAGTCTTCACAAGAGCATTGGGATTTGTTAGGAAAGGAAGAAAGCTACAGGGTAGAAATTGGCAAACAAAAACAACAAGTTAAGGACCTGAAATTTGAAAATAGCGTGCAAGTTGATGCTGATAAGGGGGAAAAGAACAAAATGGCCCAAGAAAATGAGGCGCTGAAGGCCCAAATCCGACAAATAAGGATAGATGCTGACAACCAACAAAGGAGTCGATCGGATGAAAGATTGATAAGGGGGTTGGAAAATCAAATCACTGATTTCCAAGAGGGTTTGGAAAGAGCTGAAGCTAGATTGGCAAGAATCCGAGCCAGATGGGCAAGGGGTACAGAAGAGCAGAAACTGCGTCTGCTACAGATGAAGAGGGACTACAAAGGGAGCATCTCTATATTGAGAGAAACAGTATCCACCCTTGAAGAACGTCTCTTCAGACAAGCCAGAGACTTCAGAGCCGATAGGAAACGCTGTCATGACTTAATGGCGCGGATGGAAAAACAGATGCAGGAGTTTCAGATCAACTCTTCCACAACGCTCGGGTGCTGGGGATGCGGAATCAATGAATAGAGCAATTGCTTGTGGAAAGGGACAGAATCAGGGGAAGAATCAAAGATATCGGGCTCACCATGAAGTGCCTAGCTTGTGAGGATATGTCCCGCACCACCTTCTTTGCTTCAATAATGATTTATGTCCACCAGATCATGGAAGACTTGAAAGATCTGTAGAGGGGCCTTGCACCAAATCCCGCAGCGAGGCCGAACGACGCCCCGCGGGCACCAAAATTTAAATCCTTAAAACATTCTTAGCTTGAGTCTATATTCTCTTTCTGTTGTCCTTTGGAGTTCGTATTTCCCTTTTTCGCATTAAAGTCTGTAGTCTGTTTCGAGTTTCCTTTCAAAAACTGTTTAGCCTTGTAATAAAATGTTTTTGCTAATAAAAGTAGAAAATTCCAAAATTTGGTTTCTTTATTTTTCGCACTTGTGGCCAGAACTACGCTCGGTCTGATTCATGCGGGGTCATGATACGTAGGCAATCCACATAAGATTCGACCACCTTAAAACAAGGAAAAGAAAAAAAAAGAATGAGAATAAAAGAAATTTGAGAGGCGCCAAAAGAGGGGCATAACTATTAAAAGCCGGAATGAAGCATGCAATCGAATGCGAATGGCATGATAGAAATGGTTAAACTGCCTAGGTGCATTGCATCTCAACGTGCGATTGCCTGTTTGTTAAACTTTGAAAACTAACAAGTTTGTTGATTTTTCCAGAAATTTCAAGCAGTTAGTTTACTTAGAGCGTACTGGCACAATACCACTATCAGACCAGATCAAAGGGACCAATACCGAAAATAATGTCTAGCCCTGATAGAGAAGGAAACCTTGAGGTAGAAGAGGTAGACGTACAAGCTATGAAAGATGAGGTGTACAAATTGAAACAACAGACGGCCGAGATGTACCAAGCTTGGACAAGCGGTCAGCAAGCACCACCATATCCTGCTAACCCCACTTTTCTCCCGACACTCGCCCAATATCCAGAACGGCTTGTTTCGGATTCATCACTCAACTTTCCTACATATTAACAGCACCAGACAACCACTTCCCGGACACCCCAAATGCCAAAAACAAACCCATACCCTCCACCACCAATTACCCTTGTTTTCGTGGCACCTCCGCCAGTCACACTTCACAGGTCTTCCAGCGAGCCTGTGTTTCAAACTCAGGATTATCAGTATTATCCTCCTGAACCCACCTTCAAAGCATCTGAACCTTACCCGTTCCCTCTTCAGCCTGACAACCCAGAAGTGCCCGAAAAACAGAACAAGAATCCCGAGCAGGAAGAAATGGCTCGGAAAGTAAAAATCCTAGAGCAATCTTTCCGAAATATGCAGGGTCTGGGTGGCCAAGTCAGCGTGGCATATAAGGATTTATGCCTGTTTCCAGATGTTTAGTTGCCATCTGGGTTCAAGATGCCTAAGTTCGATCTGTATGATGGGCATGGTGATCCAGTGGCACATTTGTGAGGGTTTTGCAGTAAGATGAGAGGAGCAGGCAGAAAAGATGAGTTGCTGATGGCATACTTCAGCCAGAGTTTGAGCGGGTCTGCATTGGAGTGGTACACACGCCAAGACCATGGTAGATGGTACACCTGGGATGACTTGGCACAAGCATTTGCCGGCCACTTCCAGTATAATTTGCAAATCATTCCAGATCATTTGTCATTGATAAAGTTGGAGAAGAAACCTGGGGAGAGTTTCAGGGAGTACGGCTTCCATTGGAGAGAACAGGCCGCAAGGGTAGATCCCCCAATGAAGGAAGGATAGATGGTCGATTACTTTCTGCAAGCTTTGGAGCCAACTTACTTTGGTCACTTGGTGACGGCGATTGGCAAATCGTTCAATAAAGTTGTGAAAATGGGTGGTATGATTGAAGAGGGACTCAAGTCTAATAAAATAATGAGTTACTCGGTAATCAAAGCCACCACTCAAGTTATCCAGAGCGGCACGAGAGGTGTGCTCGAGAAAAAGAAGAAAGAAGAAGTCGCGACAGTCGAAGAAGGCAATTGGTCCGGATCTAGAGGTCCTTCACCCTACTACCAGCCCAGACCCTACCACCCGAGCTACCCATACAACCCATATATCCCCCCACAACCATACTACTCAAAGCCACGTTTTTCCGTCCATCACGCCCAAACATATACCCAACCACCGGTTCATCAGCAATGGCGTGCACAGGCTCCCCAAAATACATACCCACCCCCACAAAACATATATCCACCCCCAAGGGCCTACAAAAATCCTCCAGGGTCGGGTTTCCGGGGAAATCAAGCTTTCAGGAATGAGAGGGTACAGAAGCAGAGAATATTTACTCCGCTGGGAGAAACCTATACTACTCTGTTCCACAAATTGAGGCAGTTAGGCCTGTTGAGTCCCGTTGAGCCTAAATTGCCAATTCCCCTTCCCAAAAATCTGGACCATTCAATAAGCTGTGAATATTGTTCGTGAGCTCTCGGACATGATACTGAGAAATGTTGGAAGTTGAAGACTGTCGTGCAAGATCTTATTGACACAAATAGGATCGAGGTTCAGGCACCAGAGGCGCCCAACATCAATCAGAACCCGTTGTCGGCGCACCATGAGCCCCATATGATCGAACTAGTGCACGAAGGAGGGCAGCTCAAGAAACCCTCACAAACAGTAATGATGATTCGTGCTAGCCCAAAAGAACAGTCGACATGTGAAAAAGCAGTGGTACAATTGGAAAGGATAGACAGCAAGCTAGTGGTGGTGATGGGGAAGAGTTTGTCTGTTGCTGCAAAGAAGTCAGAGCCAGTCAAGGTAGTACTGCAGGGAATATCAAGAACACATGTGGTAGTTGTGAAGGGAGTCCACATAGAACCGGTTGTTATCAGGCCAGTAAAACAGTTGCCGATAATCAGGGAGAAAGCCGTGCCATGGAACTACAGTCAAGTGACGGTGATGCATAAGGGAAAGGAAGTTGTGGAAGAAGAATGTGAGGCCCAGGGGTTAACTCGTCCGGGAAGGTGCTTTGCTCCCGTAGAATTAAAAAGGTCCAATCCTGTAGCGATAAAGAAGCCAGTGACGGAGGAAGAAGCGGAGGAGTTTTTGAAGAAGATGAAGACCCAAGATTACTCCATTGTGGAACAGCTGAGGAAAACCTCGGCACAGATCTCATTGCTATCATTACTAATCCATTCAGACGAGCACCGGCGGGCATTGATGAAAATTCTGAATGAAGACCATGTGCCGGATAAGATCTCTGTGAACCATCTAGAGAAAATAGAAAACAAAATTTTTGGGGTGAACCGGGTGACATTTTCTGACGATGAGTTGCCCGTGGAAGGTATAGAGCATAATAGAGCTCTCTATTTGACCGTGAAATGTGAAGACTCAGTAGTCACTCGAGTATTGATCGATAATGGTTCCAGTGCCAATATTTGCTTATTGTCCACCTTGAACAAGCTGAAGGTTGATAATGACAGAATTCACAAGAACAGCATCTGCGTTCGAGGGTTTGATGGTGGTGGTACAGACACAGTGGGTGACATCATACTTGAATTGACAATGGGCCCAGTCGAGTTCACCATGGAGTTTCAGGTGTTAGACGTTCCAGTGTCGTATAATCTTCTGTTGGGGCGACCATGGATTCACACAGCCAAAGCACGCCTTCTACACTACATCAGATGGTCAAGTTCGAGTGGGATAGACAAGAGATCGTAGTACGTGGGGAAGATAACACATGCCCCGTAAGTAATGCCATCATACCCTTCATAGAGACTGATGATGACAAGGGGCCGTGGGTTTACCAGGTTTTCGATACAGTTTCAGTGGATAAAGTTCCTGAGGGTGGAAGCGTCCCACTTCCCAGAATAGCGACTGCAACTGTCATGGTGGCTTCATAGATGTTGAAAAACGGGTTTGTGCCAGGCAAAGGTTTGGGGGTTGATCTTCAGGGTATTATTCAACCGGTTTCATTGCCCAAGAATCTGGATACCTTTGGGTTAGGGTTCAAGCCTACAGCGGCGAATGTGCGACGGGCCAAGAAGATGAAGAAAAGGGCATGGGTCCTTCCCAAGCCAATCCCACGCCTGTCCCAATCTTTTGTCAGGCCGAGCATCAAAAGGCAATTGTTGTCCCAAGTTACAGGGCCACTGATTGGAATAAATGGAGATTTAGATAAAGGTTTTGAAAGATTATTCACCGAAGTCAACATGGTAGAAGTTGGGGAAGGATCCAGCAAGGCAGATGTGCAGTTTGTAGGGCCTAAGGCCAAGATCAACAATTGGATGGCTACTCCTCTGCCCACGCGGATGGAGTCTTGGTAGTGGGCTCTGATTTTCTTTTGTTTAGCTGGATTATTCCAGAGTTGTAATCCTGTTTTCTTTATTTTGTATTCGGCAAAAGTGTCAAACCTTGTTATCATGTATTTCAATCAATGAAAGTTTCTTCTTTACTCTTTATCTTATTTTAATTTTGTTTTCTTCTTTTTCTTTTCTGAACAGTTCTCTTTATACTGGTTCTAATGACATGGCATGCACGATGGATCTCCAACCTAGTCTAAAAAATCAATCTGATTTCGAACTGGTAGTGCAAGAGGTAGAATATGATGATGAGTCGGAATACGATGAGGATGAAGCCTTCGAGGAAATTAATAGAGAGTTAAGCCAATTTGAAGAGAAATCCAAGCCCAACTTAAATGACACAGAATCCATCAATTTAGGGGATGCGGATGATATCAGGGAAACTAAAATAAGCATCCACATCGAACCAAACATCAGGGAAGAATTAATCAAAGCACTCATTGAATTCAAAGACGTTTTTGCATGGTCGTATGACGACATGTCGGGTTTGAGCACCGATTTAGTGGTTCACAAGTTACCTACTGACCCGGCATGCCCTCCCGTCAAGAGAAATTGAGAAAGTTCAAAACAGACATGAGTGTGAAGATTAAGGAAGAAGTAACCAAGCAGCTGAATGCAAAGGTTATTCGGGTCACTCGATATCCTGATTGGTTGGCTAATATGGTGCCAGTGCCGAAGAAAGATGGAAAAATCTGGGTATGTGTTGACTACCGCAATCTGAACAGAGCAAGCCCAAAGGATAACTTCCCGTTACCCAACATCCATATCTTGATCGATAATTGTGCCAAGCGTGAGATTGGGTCTTTTGTGGATTGCTATGCTGGGTATCATCAAATTTTGATGGATGAGGAAGATGCAGAGAAGACGGCTTTCATCACGCCGTGGGGAACTTATTACTATCGGGTAATGCCATTTGGCTTGAAAAATGTTGGAGCAACGTACATGAGGGCAATGACTACTGTGTTTCATGATATGATACACAAAGAGATTGAGGTATACGTGGATGATGTGATTATAAAATCCAAGCATCAGGCAGATCACGTAAGAGACCTAAGGAAGTTTTTTCAAAGACTTCGAAGGTACGATATTAAGCTCAACCCTCTAAATGTGCATTTGGTGTTCCATCTGGAAAGCTGTTGGGGTTCATAGTCAGTAGGCGAGGCATTTAGTTAGACCCGTCAAAGATCAAATCCATTCAGGAGTTGCCACCGCCGAAGAACAAAACAGAAGTGATGAGTCTGTTGGGAAGGTTGAATTATATCAGCAGGTTTATCGCTCAACTTACGGCGACTTGTGAACCCATTTTTCGGCTACTGAAGAAAGATGCTGCGGTAGAATGGATGACAGAATGTCATGAAGCATTTGAACAGATCAAGGGGTATTTATCAAATCCACCTGTGTTGGTTCCACCCGAGCCAGGGAGACCGCTGCTTCTTTATCTAACGGTCCTAGAGAATTCATTTGGTTGTGTACTGGGACAACACGACATCACAGGAAAGAAGGAGCAGGCCATCTATTATCTCAACAAGAAGTTTACGGTTTATAAGGTTAAATATACCCAACTTGAGAAGACATGTTGCGCCCTAACTTGGGTGGCACAGAAGTTGAAGCATTATTTGTCATCTTATACTACTTACCTCATATCTCGTCTGGACCCATTGAAGTATATTTTCCAAAAACCTATGCCCACAGGGAGATTGGTGAAGTGGCAAATATTACTCACGGAATTCGACATCATCTATGTGACGAGGACGGTAATGAAAGCCCAAGCATTGGCCGATCACTTGGCCGAGAATCCAGTCGATGAAGAATATGAGCCATTGAGGACATATTTTCCTGATGAAGAAGCGATGCATGTCGACGAGCTAGAGTTGATTGAAGAACCAGGATGGAAGCTTTTCTTTGATGGGGCTGCAAATGCAAAGGGAGTTGGAATAGGAGCGGTACTTATTTCTAAAATAGGGCATCATTATCCTGTTACAGCTCAGCTACGGTTCTATTGCACCAACAACATGGCTGAGTATGAGGCATGCATTTTGGGTTTACGATTAGCTGCGGATATGGATGTCCAGGATGATTTGGTCTTGGGAGACTCAGACCTCCTGGTGCATCAGATTCAAGGTGATTGGGAAACACGGGATTTGAAGCTCATACCATATCGACAATGCTTGCACGATCTATGTCAACGGTTTCTATCAGTGGAATTTAGGCACATCCCAAGAGTTCATAATGAAGTTGCCGATGCTTTGGCCACCTTAGCATCGATGTTGCACCATCCAGATAAAATTCATGTTGACCCGTTGCACATTCAGGTTCATGATCAGCATGCTTATTGTAACATGATAGAGGAAGAACTAGATGGCGAACCATGGTTCTATGATGTCAAGGAGTACCTCAGGATGGGGATGTATCTGGAGTAGGCCACAAGAGATCAAAAGAGGGACATTCGGCGATTGGCCAACGGATTTTTCCTTAGTGGAGGAGTGTTGTACAAAAGAACACCGGACTTGGGGTTGCTGAGATGTATAGATGCTAGTCAAGCCGCGACAGTTATGGAAGAGGTACATTCTGGAGTTTGTGGGCCACATATGAGCGGATATGTATTGGCGAAGAAGATTCTTCGAGCAGGGTATTATTAGCTCACTATGGAGCGTGATTGTATCAGTTTCGTATGGAAATGCCATCAGTGTCACATACACGGAGATCTGATTCATTCTCCACCAACAGAATTACACACGATGTCAGCACCATGGCCCTTTATTGCATGGGGCATGGATGTCATTGGACCCATCGAGTCGGCAGCTTCCAACGGTCATAGGTTCATTCTGGTAACCATCGACTATTTCACCAAGTGGGTTGAAGCTAAAACTTTCAAGTCGGTAACCAAGAAGGCAGTGGTGGATTTTGTTCATTCCCATATCATCTGTAGATTTGGGATCCCAAAGGTGATAATCACGGATAATGGTGCTAATCTTAACAGCAATTTGATGAAAGAAGTATGTCAACAGTTTAAGATTACACACCGAAATTCCACCCCATATCGTCCCAAAGCGAATGGAGCGGTCGAGGCAGCCAACAAAAATATAAAGAAGATATTGAGGAAAATGGTAGAAGGGTCCAGACAATGGCATGAAAAGTTACCATTTGTATTTTTGGGTTATCGCACTACTGTTCGTACTTCAGTAGGTGCAACTCCTTATTTGTTGGTATACGGAACTGAAGCAGTGATACCCGCAGAAATTGAAATTCCGTCTCTCCGAATTGTCGCTGAGGCTGAGATTGATGACGATGAGTGGGTCAAAGACCGATTGGAGCAATTGAGCTTGATTGATAAAAAGAGATTGGCAGCAGTGTGTCATGGCCAATTATATCAAAAGAGGATGGCAAGGGCATATAATAAGAAGGTGCGTCCCAGGAAGTTTGAAGTGGGGCAGCAAGTGTTGAAACGAATCCTTTCACATCAGGCCGAAGCAAAGGGCAAGTTCGCCCCGAATTGGCAAGGACCGTTTATTATGACCAGAGCGATATCCAATGGCGCTTTATGCTTGACAGATGTCGAAGGAAGATGTATCGACATGGCTATCAATTCTTATGCAGTCAAGAGATATTATGTATGATTTCTTTGATTGAAATTGATGTTTGTTTGTTTGCTTGTACTTGGCATTTATCGGAGAATGAAATAACGGAGGCAATTTGTTCTTCTATCCAAACACTTTAACCTTTGTCTCCCCTTTTGAGACTTATTTATTCTTTCATACCCCTCTCTTGGAATCGGTAATAAAATTGAAAAAAAAAAGAAAAGAAAAATGACAACAAAACAAAAGAAAAGTCACAAGAATAAAAAAACAAAGGATTTGGTGTGAACTACGTTCGACCTGATTCCTCAAAGAGGATACGTAGGCGCCTCACGGCTCGGTCATAGTGTAATAAAAGTCAAAAGATCCCCAAGCAAGAAAACTGGGGCAGAAGTTATGTTTTTAAATTTCGGAGAAGAAATTTGATTCCAAGAGTTGTAACATTTTACCCATCAAAGTTATTTTAAAATTCTTGATACCCTTTTTTCTTTTAAGCCATTATACCAAGAATTTCAATCCCCAACTGATGACAAAAAAGACCTCCCGATCAGTATCCGATAAGTACCAAGTCAAGCGAATGGAAGTCGGGAACAACACTCTGATCCCCAGCAGAAAGAGGATCATAAGCGGAAGAGAATTGATAGCCAAAGAATCCTCAGCATAGAGAGTCTTATCGGTAACACTCCAATCCCCAGNGACGTCAGTTGAGAGAAATGAGAGAGTCTTATTAGTGAAAACCCCTCGAAGGGCACTATAAGGCGACAAGGATGTTAAAAAGGGGACGAATGGGATAAGGTTGACATAAAGGGTTCGTCGAGGCAACAAGCAGAACAAAGATGCGGATTCGCAAAAGAGTTGGATTACGGGGCCTTTGAAATGCAAAGTAGGGCCACCAGAAAGATTAATTGATATAAATAAACTGGGTTGTTGAATCCGAAATGCACGACATGATCATTGGGATCGGCTACACCATCCAGATAAGTTCTTTCCTTTTCTTTCCCCAGCAGTTGTTCAGAAAGATTTTTTTCTTTTTTCTATCTCTTGAAGTCATCATTTTTTCCTTTTATTTGAAGATTTTTCAATGGTAGTTTGTGTTCAAGAAGGATTTTCAGAGCCTACTACCAGTTTCCAATATGGTGCAAAGTGAAATTTGGATAAGACTGGCCAAAGATAAGCATAATGGAATAAGAAAGGTGTCGTTGTAAGGACAGGAGGAATATCATCCCCAGCAGATAACATCATCCCCAGCAAGCTTTGATACTGTAATGGAACGCAGAGAAGGAAAGGAGAAAGGGAAAGACCATCCCCAGCAGGAGTGGTACAACCACTCACCACGTTTTAAACTAATAAATTTTCTTTGATTTGAAGCAGGTAAAGGAAAAAGCATTGATGGCGGAAAGGCATGCTACAAGGAAGATTATCAAACTGGGGCAGAAAATTTTCCTTTCATTTTTGAAAATTTTCTGGAAGTCAGGTATCCACTTGGTGAAGAAGAAAGATAACACTAGTCTTAAGGGAAGTGGTTTTTTGAACCAGTGTCACCCCCAGTAGTTTTGAAGGAAGGAACACACCAGCTTTAAGTAAAGTGGTCTTGGAAGAAGAAAGATGAAACCAGTCTTAAGGGAAGTGGTCTTTGAACCAGTGTTATCCCCAGCAGTGTTGAAATGAGGAAAACAACAAGTTTTAAAGAAGGAAGTTGTATCCCCAGCGGACAATACATTTCAAGTTGAAGGTTGAAGTCGGGAGCCCGCCCGTATAACAGAGGAATACATTTTAAGTTGAAGATTGAAGTCGGGATCCCGCCCGTATAACAGAGGAATACATTTCAAGTTGATGGTTGAAGTCGGGCGCCCGTCCGTATAACAGAGGAATACATTTTAAGTTGAAGATTGAAGTCGGGTGCCCGCCACTATAACAGAGGAATACATTTTAAGTTGAAGGTTGAATTCGGGTGCCCGCCCGTATAACAGAGGAATACATTTTAAGTTGAAGATTGCAGTCTGGAGAAAACCCGCCCGTATAACAGAGGAATACATTTTAAGTTGAAGGTTGAAGTCGGGAGCCCGCCCGTATAACAGAGGAATACATTTTAAGTTGAAGATTGAAGTCGGGAGCCCGCCCGTATAACAGAGGAATACATTTTAAGTTGAAGGTTGCAGTCGGGAGCCCGCCCGTATAACAGAGGAATACATTTTAAGTTGAAGATTGAAGTCGGGAGCCCTCCCGTATAATAGAGGAATACATTTTAAGCTGAAGATTGAAGTCGGGAGCCCGCCCGTATAACAGAGGAATACATTTTAAGTTGAAGATTGAAGTCGGGAGCCCGCCCATATAACAGAGGAATACATTCAAGTGTTGAAGTCAGTAAAGCAAAGGATTACAGCAAAATCCCCAGCATAAATTCTAGTCCAGAAATCGAAAGAAAGGTAACAATGGTCAGAAGAAGGCAGTTCCAGCTTCGAAAGGGAAATAGTTCAAAGAA
This sequence comes from Nicotiana glauca, assembly GCA_026770625.1. Lineage (NCBI taxonomy): Eukaryota > Viridiplantae > Streptophyta > Magnoliopsida > Solanales > Solanaceae > Nicotiana > Nicotiana glauca. Next base: position 59,393 of record MU758215.1, read on the forward strand.
GGAAATAAGCAGTTCAAATTCGGCAATCAAGAAAGGCCGACGAGTCAAGACAAAAATAAAGAAACATCAAAGGAATCGAGTCAACAAGAAAGCAAGGCAACAAGAGCAAGCCTAAATATCTAGATAAGATTTTGTAATTCATAGACTAGTTTAGTCTAGCTTCTTATTTTTGTTTAGCGCGGTGTAATAAGGAGGTCAGTAAGCAGTAGCAGCAGCAGCAACAGCAGTAACAGCAAAGGCACAGTTCCATGGTAGTCCCAGCTACCAAAACTTCTCGAACTACATTGACCTGATTCCCTTTTAGCCAGGGATATGTAGGAGACCTTTTGAAGCAAAGGTTCGGTCAAATCTTCCAAAAAATGCTTCACACGAAGTACTCAAATGGGCAAAAATCGCTGGTATCCACTCACTTTATCTTTGCACGAAAACTCTTCGTATTTTCGGGCAAAGAGGGGCAGCTGTGAGTACGTGATTTTTGCCCTATATGAGAATTACTCCCAAAAAATGTAAAATAAAATAGTTTTTGTTGGTTTGCAATGATCGTGAATTTTGTGTTATTTTTCTTGTATTATTAACATTTGTATGCACATGTTTATTTGTTTAAATTAATGAAAATACAAAAATATATCGCATTTGCATTTTTAAGATTTAATTTTTACAATTAGGATTAATTAAGATAGTGTTGTTTTTACAAAAATGAAAAGAAAACACAAAATAATGTAATTTGCATTTTTAGCCTTTAATGTCCAAATTGTGTGATTTTATTTTTTAATTGGTGTCTAATTTTGTGTGATAATTATTATTAGGAGTTAATTAGCAATTTTTAGTTAATTTTTGATTTTATGATTTAATCTAGGATTTTTGGTTTTAATTTAGAAATAAGGGAAAATAAAAGAAAGGAAGAAATGAAATAAAGAGAAAACTCGGAATTGGGTTGTCCCAAACAACCTTTGAACCAGGCCCAAAATATTTTTAACCCGGTCCATCTGTAGCTACCCAAAATGATATCGTCTTGGACAGTTAAATCTGGATCGTTGATCTCGCTTGATCTAACGGTCCAGTTCAGCCCCACTACCGAAGAAACGACATCGTTTCAAGTCAACCAATCTCAGCTGTTCAATCCACATCAATCCAACGACCCTCATCTCATCTCCCCAACCCCCCTCACCAACCCGACTCACCAACCTGACCTATTCCCCAAACCCATCCGCCCCCATCATCTCCTAAACGACGTCGTTTCGTTAAGTCAAATGATCCTGGCCATTGATCTTAATTGATCTAACGGCCTAGATTCATTTCCCCATCGCGTATATATATTTTCAAACGCACCCAGCCCCCTAAGCCAAACCCTCCTCCGTCTCTAACATTTAGAGACGACCCCAAGCAACCTCCGCCATTCCCCACCGTGCTCCGCCCACCGGAAATCGCCTCACGGAGGTTCCAGTGGTCCAAACAACCCCATTTTAACACTCTGAACTCGCCTCAACCCCCCCATTCCAAATCCCCACTCCGTCATCCTCTAATCATCCCCAAGTTCTTCGAATATTAGATCGAAGAACTGACCCAAACCCTAGTTTGTCTAACTACCCCCAAACTAACACCATCTCCCTGCCTCGACCTCCCCGTCTCCGTGCCACTCTTAGCTCCCTTCGAATCCAGCCCAGGTGTCTCGAATATCCATTTGAACATAAGAACCCGAGCGTTGCCCCAAAAATCCCTGGTGGCGGCGCCAACCCTAAACAGTCCCAAATCAACACCAGTTGACCACCAGAACACCCTAGTCCTTAATCCCATATCAGTTTTGTTCGAATCTTGGCCAAGCCTGTCGAATCTTAAATCGAACAAACGAGCCCTAGAAGAACCAAAAGAATTTGAGGTTGCAACTGACCTTAGTCAAGTGTTCTTAGTCAAGAACACTCGATTAAGGTCCGTTTTGGCCTCGAAAGATCGAGTCAAAACTTCGGCTGATCGAAGTTCGTTTGTTTCTAATTTGGAGGTATTTTTCCTTCCCTTTTTTGTTCTATTTTTATCATTGTTTATTTGTTTTAAGTTGTTGTATTTTGTTTGATTTTTTTTTTATTTTATCTTTGTCGATTATCTTTTTCTTCCTCTTCAGACCTTTTTCTTGGTCCAATTTTCTTCTGATGTTTAGCATATGTTATTAACTATGTGAATCAATTAAAATAGCTTCATTAATTAGTTCATTTCTTAGGGTTGTTCAATTATGTTTGAGATCACTTAAATCCCTTATATCTCCCGATTGTCATGTCAAAACTATATGGTCCAAGTCATATGTTTGTTTGATTTATTCCGGATTATTTTGGTTATTCTTTGTATTTCTGAAGTTTTCGAGTTAGGCAAGTTCAGTGTGTGTTGTATGAAACTGTGATTGTTTCTGTTGAGCTATACTGGATTCCTTTCCTTCCATTGTCTGTCCTTTTGCATTGGTTTTCAGTGTTTTCGTCAGTATAATCATAGTGTCCATTTGTTCTTGTTTTGTGGTAGTTTGTCCCTTTTGAACCACTGAATCCTTTATTCTGTTGTAACCCTGTGTGATTTAATTTTAGGTCAAAGGCTAAACTGTTGTTGAATCTTCTATTTAGTATCAATGCGATTTTGATTCAGCTTCAAGGATTCTGTTGAGTTTCTGAGTAGTGTTAATATGATTTGGATTTGAATTCAGTTCATTGGTTCCAGTTAGAATTCTGCCTTAATCATTCAGTTGTTAGGAGAATTGGTTATAGCTGATAAGGTGCAAACCAGGGGTAGAATAGGAAACTTCAGGATATCAGGGGGTAGTTTGGGGAATTATTGAAATCAGGGGGTAGATTAGAGGCTGCTAAAGGATTGATTAGAGATGATTCTAAGTGGAAACATTCCTTGGTGGAAATGGCACTTATTGCTGATTTTAAGGAATAAAAATGGGCACTATTGATTAAATTAATGAGCACTAAGGTAATGGGTAATAAATAAACGAAAAGCTAAAAATATAGTGAGGAAGGCACTAATTGAATGCTATTAAAGGGCTGGAAATCAGAAATAGAAGGGGAGATAGAAAAATATTCTGGAAAAAAATATTGAGAAAAGACAGAGATTCATACTGAAAAACCAAGAGTTTAACTCTGAAAATTGATAGGTTGAACATATAGAAATATAGGGACAGATTAAAAAACAGTTAACAAGAGTCCTGAAGAAATCAGCCTTGTGAGTTCTTCCTGAATCAATCTAAGAGAGAACTTCTTTTGCATCTCTTAGATCAGTCTGTTTGAGTGTGTAACTGGACACTGTTTCATTGGTATTTTGGGTCCAAGTCTGGTTTAATCCTAGTCATTTCCTGTGTCTGTTTGTGTTGTTGTTTGGTATTTTTGGAATTGACTGGTTTTCCTGAGTTTGCTGCTGGATCTTTGCTACTATTGTTGTGTGTTGTATTATTATTATTGCTGCTGATCACTCCTTCCTCTTCTTGTGTTTCCCAATACCAGGTACACAACTAAGTTCAATTTGATGTAGCTGTGAGATGTAAAAATGAAATGAAAATGCTCGGGTGGTTGATTACTTAGTGTTGTATCTGTAGTTTAGCAGATATAGATGATAAGTATTTGTATAGTCATTTTGACCTATAGTTCTATGAAATTTAGAACTGTGGAGCTTGTACCTGATGAGGACTGTATTGGATCATTAATTTTGTCTTTCTTAGTTGTAAATTTAGTAGTTTAATACTAACTTTAGTAGCATAGAATTAAAAATTGAACTTCCAAGCTAACTGTTTTTTTTTAATAGTCAAGCGTGCCAATTGTTGTCAAGCTGTTTAGTTAAATAAGTGGAATAAGATGAAGTTAGTATGAGATTGCTCTATTGAACCTGCTTGTTTAAATTTGTTAGTTTCACTAGCTATGAAGGTTTTAATCTGGTCAACAGTAGGTGGATAATAATTGTTAGTAGCCATTTGCTCAAAATTGAACTATTATGTTTGGCTTGATCATGTGAAGCAATTGGAGATAACCTGTGTATACTAATTTAGATTCGAATCCTCTTCCGTGAGTTGAACGTCGAGTTTGGCTTACGACTAATTGGGCTATGAGTTTTGGCCCAGGTCGCGTTCTGAAAGGCCGTCGCGCAGACTCGATGTCTGGTTTGAAATTGGCCGCTAGACAATGGAGTTGGGCTTTTATCATGAGCCTGATGCATTGGGCCAGTAATCACCAAGATAATTCCATAGGTTTGGCCATTCCAAATGAGATAATTGCTTAGGTTTTGTTTATCTCTTTATTACTAGAGACGGAAAAGTAGAAGAATGTAGTCACTTTAGGATTGTCCTTTTAAAATGAGATGAGCCTCGCCAAAAAAAATGCACAAATTGCGGGGCCCTCTTTAAGTGTATATATTAAAATTATTTAGAATTCGGGATGAGTCGTTTAGCAAATTTTATGGCTTTCCCCAAAAGTAATAACGCGCTAGTCTCTTTAGGCGCATATTTTAATAAAATTACCTCCCTAAACTCGGGTGCACATTTATGTGACTCAAATCCAAATCTCAACGAAGTCGAAATGTGTTAATAACTACGGGTACATTGATGTAACGTGGTTCGAGACGTATTTTTACGACGTTGCAATTCTCATAAAAAATAATAATAATAAAAGCGGTAAAAAGTTAAAATTTGCACATAAGTTCATCATGTATAAAAATCAGATAATTAAGTCGAATATAACAGTTAAGCGATCGTGCTAGAACCATGGAACTCGGGAATGCCTAACACCTTCTCCCGGGTTAACAGAATTCCTTATCCGGATTTATGATTCGTAGACTGTAATATGGAATCAATCTTTTTCCTCGATTCGGGATTCAAACCGGTGACTTGGGACACCATAAATATCTCAAGTGGCGATTCCAACCTTTTTATAATAAATCCCATTTTGATTGTCCTTTAATTGGAAAAACTCCGCTCTACTACGCCCTTCGCGGGGTGCGGCAGCGGAAAAAGGAGGTGTGACAAAAGTCTCATAATATTTTTTTCCCTCCTCTAGTCATAGTTTGTTTCAAGTCTCCTAAATCAGTATGAAATAAACTTAATAATTCCGATTCTCTAAATAATGAAGCACGTGATTTCTTAGTTTTTTTTAGCTTCTGCACAAACTCCACACTTATTAATATTCGAAAAATTAATATCTGAAATAAGACCTTCAGAATGTTTTTTTATTATAAGATAAACTAACATGTCCTAATCTAGCATGCAATAAATTAAAATAATCAATCAAGTAAGCAAAAGTACTAGCATTTTCATTCATAACATTGAGTACAAACAAGTCATGGCTATAATAACCTTTGCCAACAAAATCATTATTCTTGGTCAACACGACCTTATCAGATTCAAAAGAAACCTTCACTCCCACTTTCCCTAATAATCCCATAGAGACCAAATTGGCTCGGATACTAGGAACATGCAACACATCATTTGAGTTTGAGAAGAACTTTTCCTTTTCCAAGAACTTGAGTAGTTCTTGAGTCACCAAGATAGCAACTTCTTCTCCCTCCTCAACTTGGGTGTAAGACACAAAGTCTTTTTTGTTATCACATATGTGCCTAGTAGCACCAGAATCTAACACCCAATCTTTCACATTGGTCATAAGGTTCACTTGGGAAACAGCCGCAACAGTTATATCATCCACTTTGGCTTCAGCTTTAGCCTTAGTGGGATTGTCATTCCCAGCACATTTTCGACATTGAGCAACATAGTGGCCAGGTGTGCCACACACAAAGCAGTTGCCTTTTTCCTTGAAGGTTGGATTGTTGGTTTTGGGCTTATAACCATTTCTTTTATCATACTTGTTACTTGATTTTCTCTGACGGTTATTCTCCTCCACAAGGCTGCTTCTAGTAGCAATTTCATTTCCTTTGTCAACAACAGCGTGCTTGCGGTTAAAATTATTTTCACCAAAAACAACAAAAATAGTTGGTGCAGCAGGAGTAGTAGCATCAACAACAACATTAGCAGCGATATTCTCCATAATAACAACGTAAAATATCCTTAAGATTGTTGGAAAAATTAGATGATTATAGAGAAAAAAAGGTTTAGCTTGAGGCATGTCAAAGACACTGTCCTTCAGGATATTTCGTCCACACCGAAATGAATAATATTAGGCGTATCCCCCAGGATTCAACAAGCTCTTCTAGTATAATTAGGAGTAGAAACAACAAATATCATATAAAAGAAAACCCAGCACAAGAGGAAAAAGGAGAAGAAAAGTTTTATTTTTTCCACACTATAACATAATGAACACAAGAAAACATCTATTTATATTGTGACGACCCGACCCGTTGTCACGTGAGTTATCACCCTGTTTCCCCCATATTATGTTGTTCTATGCTTCAATATCAGTATTTGAATGAATCAGATAGAATTGATTTGGTTTTAGTTGGAAATGAGGCACTTAGCCTCTTAGAAGGAAGCTTATTTTGGAAAAGTCAACCGGAAGTTGACTATATAGTTAGAAGGATCGGATGTGAATTCTAGTGATTTGGTTAGCTTCGGGGGATGATTTGTGACTTAGGAGTACGATCGAAATTGAATTTGGAGGTCCGGTGTAGAATTAGGCTTGAATTGGCGAAGTTTGAAATTTTGCGAATTCCGGTTGATAGGCGAGATTTTGATCCGAGGGTCGGAATGGAATTCCGAGAGTTGCAGTAGCTTCGTTAAGTGATTTTGGATATGTTTGCAAATTTTTAGGTCATTCGAACATCGTTTGGTTGGGTTTTTGATCGAAAATGCATTTCGGAAGTTCTTGAAGAACTTAGGCTTTTTTTTGGCTTTTGGTATTTCCGCATCTGCGGAAAAGGAGCCGCAGGAGCGGTTCCGCAGATGCGGCTATGGGATCGCATAAGCGGTCTTGGATGGGGCCTGGCATATTCCGCATAAGCGGAAGACTTTCCGCAAAAGCGGACATCGCAGGTGCGGTATTTGACCGCAGAAGCGGTCATGAGAGTATTGTGCAGACCGCA
>MU758219.1:6830-34316 GCA_026770625.1 Nicotiana glauca
CCGAACCGTGTCCCCCCCCCCCCCCGCCCCACCCCCCGTATCATCTCTCTCAATGCACCCAAAGACCAGACCTTGTAACGCCGCCTCGCGCCGCTGCCGGAAATCGTCTATTTACGGCGGCGGCCAGTCCCCAAACACCACCAAAATAACATCCATTGCTCCTCTCCTTCCCCTCTTTCCAAATCCATGACTAATTTCCCTCGAATCCCACCTAAACTTGTCGAATATTGGATCGAAGTTTTCCGGTCAAAACCCAAATTTCTCCAAACCGCCTCAAATTTACACCATACATTTCTCTCACCTCCCTCTTCCTAAACCCTCAACCAGTTTCCCTCGAATCTGTCCATAATTGCTCGAATATTAGTTTGAAGTTTTCGGACCAAAACCCTAGCTTCCCAAAATTCATCAAATAGATGCCACAGGGCCTCCTCATGAAGAATCCACTGTCAATAACGCTCAAATTTCATTGGAATCGTCCGAATCTTAAAATCTGAAAAATGATTGGTGAGTCTCCTTAATTGTTTTATTTATCTCATTTCATATCGGGTTCAAACCAGTTGAGTCCAATCTTCTTCTGTCTCATCTAATTTGTTTCTCTTGATTCTGTGTTGCCTTCATGTTCATTAAGCTGTGCCTGATTATTATTTGCCTGTTTCTCTTAGTTTTTAGGTGTTTAATTGTTATTGGTTCCTACTGATAGTATGTTCTAGTTTAAGTTTGTTCGTTTTTTATTTTTTTCTGTTTAAGTGATGACTTATGGTATTAGTTTATAATTAGGGGTCTAGTGGTTCAAAGTTGATTTGAGTTTAAAACTGGAATTGTTTGAATGTCATTTGAGCTGTAGATTCACTAGTTTAATAATATGATTAAAAAAAATTCCTATGCCTGGTTCTATCATTTGTTTATCAGTGTTGGAGTCTTTTTATAATTGATTCTATTTTGATATCGTTCACAGATAATGGTAGTGGTAATCCAGAATTTAGTAGTGGTTTTAGTACTTCTTTTTGGTTGATATTAACGGGTTGTAGTGAGTTCGGATTAGTTAAGTTAGATTAATCAGTAGTTGTTGTTAATATTACTTTAGTTCAGCGCTCAGATTTAATTAGATGTTATAATTAGATAAATTGGGCTATAGTTGATAGTTTTAATTAGGGTAGAAAAGGCTGGGAGTGTGGTTAGATCAATTTGGTAATTTCAAGACTAAGTTAAGGGCAGTAAAGGTAATTCACTGGAGGAATCTGATAGTAACTGAATGTAGAAGCTGCTAGAAACACCTAGAAGGGGTGGTAGTTGATATTTCAAAGTCATATTGTTGTGACTTGAGTAACAAGTCAATAACTAAGGGACTATGTGGGTAAAACTGAAATTTAAAAGAGGGACTAAAAAGGAAAATAGGAAATCTGAGGGTTGCACTCATTTGTGCCTATAAAATGGCATGCCCTTTGCCTTCACTCACAAGTTTGGGAGCCTCTCAAAAATTCCCTGTCATTCTCCATAAGTTTCAGATCTGAAATTTGAAATCCAAACTTCAAATCTTCAAAAATCGAAAACAAACAGAAAAACAATAGAGAAGATCCAAAAAAAATACGACTACATTGCATTTTATAGAGTAATTTTGAGTTTTAGGCATTGATCTTCATCTATTCTACTTGCAGGAGCTTTTCTAAAATACACTGTTGGGTTTCTAGTGGTTTTGGGGTCTCAATTGAATCATTTTGGGTCATTACTGGGTGTTGTACTTCTGTGAAGTGTTCCTGAGTGTTTGAGAAGTTATTTCGGATTCGAAAATTGATCTTGTTGTTGCTGTGATTGATTGATCCATTGCTGATTTCTGAAATTGTTCCTGAATTGCTGCTGAGTCCTTTTATTGCTGCTGACCTTTCCTTTTCCTTCTTATTTACAACTTCCAGGTACATACTTGACTCTGAAGCCATGTGAATACCCAATTAAAGATGAAATAAAACTTGTTGCACGATTTTGTTATGAACTTGTTGTTAGGCTATTTATATTTCGTGTAGTGTTCATGAATTTGTTAATATCTTCATTGTAAATAGACTAGAACAATTAGGACTATCAATGGAATGTTAATGTATTTTCAATGCTAGTTCGATTTATTTAGGACTATGTTGAATATCAGTGTGTGTTTGAGTAGAGTTAATTGAGTTGACATTGGATGTTTAAGTCCCTGTATGTCTGGATTATCGCATGTCCATAGTTAGATATTAATTAATGTGCAATTATCTAGAATAGATTAGCTTTTATTTATAACAGGAGTTGGATTTTTTGAGGTTATTGAATCAGTGATCATTAGTCTAACCTAAGACTTAATATAATATAAGTGCATTCGTTGTGTTAGTTTTGATTGGAAATGTTCTGAACGTAGCAATGCCTTTGAAATTATATATTTCCCTTTGTAAACAATAATTGGATATTTGATTGTTATGAGCAGTTAACAGAAGGTCAAATATGAATATCGTATGAATCTGAGGATTAAATTGGAACAATATGGATTGATATGTTGGATCGCTAGCCTAATTGATTGTGCCTCGTCAATCCGAATCAATATTAATAAAAAGTCAATTTCAAAGTCAGTTACTTCTTAGATTGGACCCAACGTTTGGTTGATTTGGCCCTTGATTGGAATCCATATATGTATCAGCCCGTTAAAGATGCTAACCAGCCCAAAAAATGAAACTGGCATCCACTATTGGGCTTATCACAGGCCCAGGCCACCTGACTCTCTACAATCAAAATCTGGACCTCTTATTGGGCTGCTCTTCATGAGCTTGGCGAGTCAGTTTCGAAGCCCAAACGTGCTGGAGGCTTAAACTCCCTTAAGGTCATTAAGACTAATTTGTAAAATTGGGTTCTCGAGCCAAGTAGCGGGTTCAAATTAAGAGGCTTATCCCTTTTGTTTGAATTCGGACTTGAACTTGAAGCCTGAGTATTATAATATTAAGTAGTTAGGGCTCTTTAGAGACAAAATTAAATGGAAAATTGTAGTTTGCTCTACGATGGCCTGTAAATAAAAAATGAGACGAGCCTCACCGAACAAAACATATAAATTGTGGGGCCCTCATTAATTGCTTATATCAAAATACTTAGAATTCGGGCGTGCCGTTTAGTGAATTTCACGGCCTCCCGCAAAGATAATAACGCGCTAGCCACTTTAGGCACGCTTTTTAATAATTTTACCTTCTTAAATACGGGTGTGCATTTCATGCAACCCAAATTCAAATCCCAAAATGTTGAATAAGAATGTGTCGAGGATCCGGGTACATTTCATGTGACGTGATCCAAAAACACGTTCTTAAACGACGTTCACTTTCTTAAAATTAACTAAAGCGGTAAATAATTCCAAAATTGCTCTATATGTTTTAACATGTAGAAAAATCAGATTTTAACCGAATATAGTAGTTGAGCGACCGTGCTTGAACCACGGAACTCGGGAGTGCCTAAGCCCTTCTCCCGGGTTAACAGAATTCCTTACTCGGATTTCTGGTTCGCGACTGTAATACAGAGTCAAACCCTTTCCTCGATTCGGATTCAAACCGGTGAATTGGGACACCATAAATCTCCCAAGTGGCAACTCTGAATCTCTTAATAAATGGATCCCGTTTCGATTGTCCTTTAATTGGAAAAACTCCCTTTATTATATCCCTTCGCGGGGTGTAGTGAAAAAGGAGGTGTGACAAGCCTAACTCTCATTGTTCTGAACTAATTTTCAACAACTCTCTCTCTCTTCCTATCAATACGGTTTAGAAAGCATGCCTATAGGATCTCAAATTGAAGCAAGGATATCTCATTGAGTTATTCAGCGAGAAAGGTAAGCAAGCATGCATGAAGAATAGGCAGGAGCCCCCTAAATCGCCTTCTCCAAAAAGGACTGTTAATGTTATAAGAGGGGATAAAGAAATCAATGGGGTGATGTATACAACAGCAAATAAAGTATCCAAAGTCATGATCACCCACGGGAAGCGGGTGCGACATGTCTTAGAGGAAGAAAGCATTACGTTTGAGAATGCAGATGTGGATGGCGTATTGACTCCACATAACGATGCACTGGTAATATCCTTGCTTGTACATGAAACTAATGTGAAATGAATTTTGATTGATCCAGGTAGCTCTGTGAACATTATTTTGCTAAGAGTTCTACACGAGATGCAAGCTGAAGCTAAAATAGTACCCAAATGACATACTTTGTCTGGGTTCGACAATTCTAGCGTTGTGACAAAAGGTGAGGTAGTACTTACTACATTCGTAGAAGGGGTCATCAAGGATACAAAGTTTCAGGTGGTGGAGATGGAGATGGCTTACAATATGATTCTCGGAAGACCGTAGGATCCACGAGATGGACGTCGTTCCGTCAACCTTACATCAAGTTATTAAATTTCCATCACCATGAGGAATACGTAAAATCTGTGGAGATCAACAGACATCCAGGAGTATCAACTCGTGGTAGATTCAAGTATGAGGAACGAAGAAAAATAGCAGTTATAGAATTCAGTTGAGGGTACTACAACACGAACCTTAATTGAACAAGAACGAACAGATGTGGACTCAAGGCCAGATTTTATTCAAGAACCAGAGGAAAATGAAAACATCAAAACAACGATTGAAGAGTTGGAGGCTGTAGTATTATTCACACAGTGTCCTGAAAGGAAAATCTACGTAGGGGCCAATCTAAGCCAGGACATGAAAGGTAATTTGATTGGATTTTTGAAAACTAACATGGATTGTTTTGCTTGGTCCCATGCTGATATGACAGGAATACCACCGGAGGTAATGACTCACAAATTAAATGAAGACCCTTCATATCCAACTGTCAAACAAAAGAAGAGAAAGCAAGGAGCTTTCAAAAATCAGGTGATTCAAGATGAGGTCCAAAAATTACTAAAAATCAGGTCTATTGGGGACTTATACAGCCAGGGAGGCACGAATGCAGAAATATTTGGAAAAGGTACGGGATTTAATTAGACAATTTCAAACCTGGAAGTCACGCAGATATTGAGAGATGAAAATGTCGAAGCAGACGCCCTAGCTAATCTTGCATCTGCGGCATACGTGGCAAGCGATGAAAATGCTTCTGTAATTCATTTGTTTCATTTAGTACTCGATCCAGACAAAAATTAGGTAAACTTTAATAATTTAACCTGGGATTGGAGAAACGAGATTGTCGCTTTTTTGCAGTATGGTACCGTCCCTAAAGATAAGAAAAAATCCCACGCGCTTCGAAAAAAGACTGCACGATATTTTTTGAAGCAAGGTAATCTTTATCGAAAAATGTTCGGTGGCCCCTTAGAAAGATACCTCGCACCTTCTCAAATAGAATATGTAATGAGCGAGATATACGAGGGGCATTGTGGAAATCACACAGGAGGAAGATCACTGGTAAAGACTATGATTAGAACAGGCTACTATTGGCCTAAAATGGAAGAAGAAGCAGAGAATTTCATTGCTAAATGTGATAAGTGCCAAAGATATGGAAACAACATGCATAGAACTGCAGAACTATTACATCCGGTCATTGCACCGTGGCCCTTTATGAAGTGGGAAATGGATATCGTGGGACCATTACTACAAGCAAAGGGATAGGTAAAGTTTCTACTTGTACTCACTGATTACTTTACTAAATGGGTAGAAGCAGAGCATTTAAACAGGTACGGGAAAAAGAGGTTAGAAATTTCATTTTGCGAAATATCATATGTCGATTCGGTGTACCAAAGAAAATCGTGTGTGATAACGGCCCACAATTTATAGACGCTCAAATCACAGAATTTTTACAAAGTTGGCAAATCAAAAGGATTACGCCCATGCCTTACCACCCAGTAGGTAATGGACAAGCGGAGTCAACAAATAAAGTCATTATCAATAATTTGAAAAAATGGTTAGAAGAATCTAAAGGTAATTGGCTAGAAGTGTTACCTGGTATTTTATGGGCGTATCGCACAACAACAAAAACAAGCACAGGTGAAACACCATTTTAATTTGTGTACGGGGCTGAAGCTTTAATTTCGGTTAAAACAGGGGAACCAAGCACGAGGTATACGCAGGCGTCAGAAGAAACTAATGAAGAGGAAATGTGCATAAACCTTGACCTACTTGAAGGAAGAAGAGAAACTGCATTAATTAGAATGGCAGCACAAAAACAAGTCATTGAACGATATTACAATCGGAAGGCACGATTAAGATACTTCAAGATTGGGGACTTTGTGCTCAAGAAAATTTTTCAATCCACGAAAACAGCCAATACCAGAAAATTAAGTCTAACTTGGGAAGGACCTTGCAAGATTCATGGTATTGCGGGAAAAGAGCATACGAGCTGGAAACTATGGATGGAAAGATATTACCTTCATATTGGAATGTCGTTCACCTGAAGAGATACTATTTCTAAAATAATACCCACGGTCAAGTATCTTCATTTTAAAATTCTATTTTTGAATTGATAAAAGTTTTACTAACGATTTTAGATGATAGGCAAAAAGCTAGCATGTACTAAATGATGAATCACGACCTGCAAGGCGTGTGGAATAAATTAAAATTCCCGGTCTAGGGTTACAAATATTCTGATAGAAATTCAGACAGGTTAAGCAGTCTTCATCTATAATCGCACCTCCGAGTCCCGTGTGTTTTTCCTTTTCAGGGAAAGGACTGAATGAGAGGAACAATCAAGTTCTCGAGGCTTCATGCTTCAACGCTCAAACACTTGGGGGATTATATGATATATACGTAGACAAATGCATAAAGAAGACAAAGAAGATTGAGAAGCAATCAAAAGTTCAAGCCTAATCAACTCATTGAAAGAGTTAAGTGCAGATCAAAAACCAACAAAAGATAGTCACGAGCTAATATCCATAAGCCAAGTCCAAGACGAAACCTTACCATAGTTAGGTTAAAGGCAATGTACTGAAACAGGTTATAGATAAAAACCTTGTATTTAAAGTACGTGTACTAAAACGGATTATTACATAAAAACCTTGTATTTATTCTTTCTTTTAAATTTGTTGTGAGGAAAATAGTTACGAAAAAGTTATAGATGTTATTTAAATACATGTAAAGTGTTACTTAAACTTGGTAAAGTTCAAATAAAAACTTGTCAAAGTTCTTTCAAGAAACATTTGTATTCCTATTTCTTTTGTCATATGTTAACACCATTTTGAAATTGAGTCATCTTCTTCATTAAGTGTCGAATATAAAAGGTCCCTCTTTTATAATTCATGATTGATTTAAGACATTCATGAGAAAAAGAAAGCATTTTACAAAATAGAAATGCAAGTTATTCAGTAAGTCCTTAAAAATAAAGGCAAGAATAAACACAACAGAAGCTTAAACAATAACAGAAACTTCATAATATTAAAAAGTTTAGACTAAGTATGAACTTAGTCATAAACCAAAAAGTTGATTAAACAAAATGCCCCATTAAAGGTCTAGGGACTTAACGTTTTCCATAAACCTTTAGAAAGACCAAGGGTTACAACCACCACCAAGAAAAAACAAAAAGCAACAAAGGAATTTAAACTTTTTACTGGGAACTTGAAAAAACTGAAATAGGGACATCAGCAGTAGCGGGCGGCTTAGCTTGACTCGAAAGAGTGGGGATACCCGTATCATCTTCAACTTGTCAGAAACTTCAGCCATGGGAGAAGAGAAATCTTGGTTCTGCTGAGTCTTCTCGAGAGCCTCTTTGATCTTGGCTAACTCAGATTCTAAGTTAAAATTCTCCTTGCTAACTTGAACGAGGGTATGATGGCGAGAATTTAAAAATCCCCAACTCACTTCAATGGCAGATTTCTCTTCAAGGATCTCATAATCTCTTTCCCAATCAGCAATTTCATTTCTTAATTTTTCATTTTCAGCCAAGGCAGGTTCATGAGAAGCTTGGAGAGCAACATGAGAACTCTCTAAAAAGCGAACCTTATCAGAAGATTCCCGGAGGTCTTCTTGAGTTTGAGTCAGTGTTTGCACGAGTTCTCCAGCATATGCCTCTTTCTCAGCCAAGAGAGCCTTCAACTCTCTAATCTCCTCACTAGCCTTGGAAAGTTGCTCAGGAAAAGAGGTTTCAAGATGCAATTTCTCTTTACTTGCTTGACTTGGGGAAGCTTTTACAACTGCCAGCTCTGAAGTCAAGGCCCTTACCTGCTGCTCCAAGGTACTTTTATTTTCTTCTAAGGTTTCCACATCAATTTGAAGACCGTCACACTGTCCCTTCCAGTTATCCGCCTCCATTTGATAGTCACGCATTAATTTCTCTAAAAGGGTAACTCTTTTTATCATCTCTATGCCAATTAAAGTAACCTAAACAAAAAAGAAAAGGAAGATGAGAACCCTAAAAATTTGAGAAGGATAAAATAAAGCTTGAAAAAAGGGGGTACCTTTAAAGAAGCATGCACTATGTCATTCATCAAGGTCAAATAACTGTGGCTCTCGAGCTTAGCTCTTTCAACTAGACTAATCAAAGGCTTTAGCCACACGTTTTCTTGACCTAATTTCCTTAAAAGATTACCCTCAGCAGGAACTTCAGTGGTGACTTGCCTCATAACAGTATCTCCACTTAATGAACCAACCTCAGTATGATGAACAGGTGGAGGGGGAATCATTGAAGGGGGACAGTAGAAGTAGTAAAAATAGTCTGGGGAGGAACAGAAACAGCCATGATTTACAAAGAAGGAGTCACAGGAACAGAAGGTGTAAAAGAATCCAGGGGCGCTTCATCAGAAACCGAACCAAAATCTTCACTACCAAACCCGCAGTTAAAAAGCTGCTCAATAGAATTATGAGCAGCAGCGGGAACATCATCAACATCATCATCAGGGATCATTACTGGGGCTTCAACGGACTCGGTAAGAGGAATAGAATGGCGAGGGGATGCTTCATCATCAGAGATAATACGTCTACGAGCCTGCGGCCTTGTTACTAAGGAACCCTTATCTTCCTCTTCTTCAGAGTCTTGGTCATCAATGGTTTTTCTTTTCGATGAAGAGCCCAAAATTATTTCTTGGGCCCTTTCCAAAGAAATACGAGAAGCCACGACCGCCTCGGCAGTAATCCCTCGAACTGTAAATCCTGATAAAAAGAAGGATTAAAATAAGTTCAGAAAATAAAAAGCAATATGTGAAATAAAAAAACTTTTACCGTGAGTTTTCACTTTCCAACTAAATCGTTGGGAAAGAGTCTTCCAAGACCTACCCTCCATTTGGGCAGCATTTAACAATTTTTCTACCCAAACACGGAAATTGAGAATATCATCCACAATTCCCATGGTTGCTGGAAAAGAAAAGGAAAATTAAAATAAATAATCATCAAAATTAAGGGGAAAAAAGGTACGAGAAAATTACTCACGTGCAAAATTCCACTTCTCGGGGAAGGGAGCATTTCCATCACCCACCAAACCAATGGCGGGGGCAGGATCAAACCGGGCATACCAGCCATGGTCTCTGTCATCTTCTGGACTAACCAGAACTCTTTTTCTCCTTACTACTAAAGTGAAAATACCATTGCGAAAGAGTCTGGGGGAGTAAAGATGAATTAGATGGGAGAAAGTGAAAGGCACACCGGCCACATTACTCAAATGCCTCAAACAGGCAACAACCCTCCATACTATAAAGCCGATCTAACCTAAACATATATCAAAAAAATGACAGAATTCTAAGATAACAGGGTCAATAGCAGGTTCGAATCCTAAGGTAAAAGGATATGTATAAACAAAGGAAAATCCCGTCAAATAAGAGGTGATTCTTTGGTTCGTATTAGGAATTATGATGGGGAAATCCTGACTCCAATGGCAGTCTTTACGAACTAAAGAAATCAGACCTTCAATGATCTGAGTTGGGTAAATATCAGCATGATCTAAAGAAGATACTTGGTTTCTAATAGACTCTCTATCATTATAGAAGGAAAATTCTGCAAGAATTATATCCTCTACTAGAGGTTCATAAAGAGGCTCAGAGGATTCCTTACCTCTAGAGGAAGATCAATGAGAAACAGAACCTCTGGTTCTAGAAGAAGGGCCAGAACTAAATGAAGGAAGAGAAGAATCGCGTATGGATGAAGACCCTAAATTGCTTAGTCTACCACCTCCTCTTCTACTCCTATTAGAAGCAGGAAGAAAGTTATCCACTATGGACACTCTTTTAGGGTTAGGGTTTGGTGAAGCCATGGCAGTACGAGGAAATTGAAGAACAAGAATTGAATATTCTAAAAGCCTTGAACTTTACGTGAGAAAGACAAAAATAAGAACTATATTTAAAGTAACAAGCAACCGTCAAAGGAAAAGGTGCAATGATAGAAAGTTTATAATGAGAATTGTCGCTTCGTGTTTAATGAAGCCGTAAAAAAGCCTTAAAAAGTACTGTAAAACTGCAAAACCAACGAAAGGGTGCCACGTGTCATGAACATTAAATGGAAGTGACAATTGAAATGTCAAATCAATTATAACATTAATGGCGGTAAATATTCCCGTTTTTATAAAATTCACTTCTCAAATATTCAACTGATGAATAAATGGCAATTGGGGGGACTATCTGTATTGGAAAAATTTGGGTTTACATATTAAAGTGATTGAAAGATGATGTGTCATGACACGAGGGCTGGTCAAAAGGATGATGATAAGCAAGGCACGAGTTGCAACAGATACGAGCAGAGGCACAAGAAGAGGCACGGGACGATATTCAAAAAGACCCGACGCTCGTACCTATTTAAGTATAAAAGCTGAGGAGAATGAATCTGACAGTGTAGAAGAGTCCAGATACAGTATTTAATAAACATTAAATGCTGAAAGCGTTAAAGAATTTGTATTAAATTACAATGATTGTGTAACGTAGCATTTAATGCCTTTAATCAGCCATAATGACCTTATTATGACAAAGGGAAAACGTATAACTTAGAAATAGCTATAAAAGGGAGAAGACTGATCATTTGAAGGGACACAAAATATCAACTGAATACATTGATTTACTTTGCTTTTTGCTATCTGACTTATTGTTATCAATTTCTTTCGTTCATTATTGATTACCAGTAACCCGAGTTCTTCTAAATTTAAAGCTTTGGCTGAAATTTTATTTTTTAGTTAACATAACACATGATCAGATTTTGACTCATACAAGTCTCTGGTTCTATTCAAATTGTCTTAGCCCAATACATTCGTTTGGACATTTGCAAATCATTTGTCTTTGATATGATTTTTATACATAGTGTCAAAGCGTGGACAAAATTACAAGGTAAGATTACAATATAAATTAAAGGATGAAGATAAATTATTTTATATGTGGTGATATAAACAAAGCAACTGTGTTGTGCTTTGTATGTATATAAAAATATGTCAGAGAAAACAAGCCCAAACATCTTAATCTGATACTTCTCGTATGAATGTGATAGTCAATGGAATTTCATACTATTATTATTCAGCGTATCATTCCTCGTGCATGTGCAGAAACCATGATTGTTTCCTTTGGCAGTACAGTACATAGTGGCGAAGCCAAGAATTTCATTTAAGGTGTTCAAATTTGAAATAAGTAAAAAAAAATTGATAAATGGTGTTTAATACTATATATTATATACCATTAAAATCTAATTTTTTACATATATATATAGAGGATAATTTTTCGACGAAGAGTAATCAGTTGACCGGCCCTTAAGGCTATGTACCAAACCTTTTGTCTTCTTTATCACCGTGTTTCACATGCAGTCAAACGTTGTAAGCTATTGATGTATATATAACAAATGGAATATGAATGAGATCCAGGATGCCATGCATCATTATATGACTATATAGTATAATAAGTGATTGGTTCCTATTCAATGTCAAGCATAATTGAGTTGGTTAAAATATTGTTTTACCTTGCATTTCTATTAAAAAAAAAAAAACTTTTATAAAGGACATGCAATTCTATATCATTTTGATCACATGATAAACAACATTGACAGTGATACCAAGAGTCCAACTTAAATGTATAGCAGAAAAAAGCTAAACAACTTGAAGAAAAGCTCTTTTGTCAATCGCAAAAGACAGGACACTTACAAAATTTTCAAAAACCTACAACTATGCAAACAATTTTTCCGTGACTGTTTCTTCAGAGAAGTTGTCCGATATTTACTCAAATACCCTCATAACTAATTAACGAAAATATATATTTTTCTAATATTCTTTTTAATTGTATGATCATCTCATTTAAAGGTTTAAAGTGTCAAAGAGGTACATTTTTAGCTATTAATTATATTTTCAATAAGCCTTTCACGTGCAATCTGATTTTTTTTCATGGTCCTAAGCATGTGGTAATGCATTTTCTCATAATGGATCGGAGATCATTGAATCCACAATTTTGCCGATATTGAGTTGTGTGACCAAGCTGATTCTGCCTATTTTATAGTATGTCAAATTGTGTGAACATTTTAATCAAACGTTCAAACTGTTACATAACATAAGATACACTATAATTTCTTGGGAATGTTATGGAAATATACCAAAAAAGACTATTTATCAATAACTAGCCATTTTAGTCATGCCACCAAGAATAACCAAAAATATTATCAATGATAAACAACATTCAAAAACCATAGACAAAAACAAATTCAATAGGTATTGTTGTGATTCGTTGAAAACACATATATGAGGCAACATATAAATTTTGGCAAGTTTGAAGGTGAATTAAACTAGTTTGGAGTCAAAATTCATTCCCAATAATATATAATATTTATAATAAAAAAAATTCAATGGGTATGGTTGAAATTCGTTAAGAATATATAGTTAAGGCAATATATAAAATTTGAGCAAGATTGAAAGTGATTTGTAATGGATTGGTGTCAAAATTCGTAGTTAAAATCGAGCTTAAAAAATTCTTTTGCGACACATGTATCATATATGTATCTCACACATAGATATACATGTGATACACATATGATATATATGTGATACACAAATAACGCATAGTGTGATACACATATTAATTGATTATCTTTTTTCATGTTCATGTACTCATTCTATTCCAACAACACCCGCTCGAAAGAAAGTAAAAATTTAATAATTTGTTTCTACAAATTAGTATTCGGCTAATATTGATAGTATTTGGCTTGTGGGCGGACATAATGGATGGTTTCCCTTGTTTCTTTGATTACCTCTTTAAAAATGAATGGACCTACACTATCTTGGAGTTTTGGACTGTGCTGTGTATGTAGTGTGAAAAATCAAAAACGTGTAGTACTATCATAGTTGTACAACATTTAATAATCAATTCCCAACAACCACATGAGGTGAAAAGTGTTTGAATACTTTACCTAAACGAATCTACCTAGTTTCTGTGACTTGATACTTGACAACCGATATAAGAGAGTCCCACAAATTAAAGTCTATTTCTCTCCTTCTGTTTTTACCACACATCAAAATTCTATCTTTATTTCTTGCTAAATTCATGGTTATAAGCCATTGATTTGATCTTCATGCTATTATCAAAGGACACATGATTATTAATTACATATATGTCTCTTTAGCAGGCCACTCCCACTTCATCTTCTTTACGTAATTTTTCATTATTGAAGCAATGGAGCTAGCTGGAGTTCGGAAACATAAACATGTCGTCAAGATTTGTCAACTAAGTTGTCTTCTCTTTACTTCCACCGTTTAATACTATTTTTTTTTTTTTTGGTCTTCAATTGATCATAAACACCGCCTTTTCGCCGTTTATTTGGTATTTTTTTTCAAGATCATGGCAATGTTAAAACTAAATTATGGATGGAATTTGGGAATGGGGAAAAAATATGATCTTTTTATTAGGGGAGGAGAGAATTTTTTGAGAACAAATGAAAAACAGAGGACTCGTTTGAGCTGCTGCAGTGGCATAACAAAAAGTGGGGGAGTTATTACTCTGAATGATAATTATTATAGTTTGCCAATGGCAGCAGTTGAAGTTGAAGAAGATGAGGGAGAGAAATTTGTGAAAATGATGAGGGAAATTCAGCCATATTTTCTTGCACACAGGGGTAGTACATTTGTCCTTGTTTTATCTGCTCAGATTATTGACAGTCCTTATTTCTCTTCTATACTCAAGGTATGGATTTTTAACACCACATCTTTTTTCTTATGGAATAGTTAACCACAATTTGACTGTAAATTTATTATAAATATAGCAATTTTTAAAGTATGTATGTATACATATATTTTGAGTTTGACATGAAAACAGTAAATATTCCACTCTCGGATTAAATTCTACATATATCAGCACAATCTCCTCAGAAATTCTATAGTAATTTCATATTTTCAATGGATTGATGTAGAACCTACTTATTCTTTCTCAAATTAACTCGTGTAGTGATCCTTTCCATCATATACAATGGTAAGGAGTATTTCTCTCATTTTATTGATTAGGGTGTACTTCTTATAGTATATGTGGTACGCCTTGGTCTAACTTTTACATTCGTAATACCTCAAATTTGGAAAAATTTTTATTTTGTGTAACTGACACCAGTTGTATGAGACTCCTTTTTGTCTCACAAAATTGTGGACCCAAATTTCTGTGGACCCAGAAGTGTAAGATTGGGGTCCACAAGTTTGTGAGACAAAAAAAAGTCCCATACAACTAGTGTAGTTGCATGAGACACAAAATAAAATTTCTCCAAATTTGGGGTTCCTCAAGTTAGCTAGGGAGACTAAGAATGTGATCATATACAAAAAGTCATGCATAATATAGTTATCCATACTATCCAATCCGTCAGTTAACCCGTTTTTTATTCGTATTAAATATGGGTCGAATCAAATAATTTGTCCGTTTTTTCATTATCCGTTTTCGATCCGAACCATATTCGATCCACCATGCTCGTTTACCACTCCTACCCTAAAAGGACCATAGTTAATTTTTCCAAGAAGGCATGGACTTCCATGTGAAAAGTGGCAATAGAATAACTCAGGTAGACCAATATGTGCATGCATATGATTCACGTGTTTGAAAACAAACTAAGATTCTCGTAAGAGCTCGCGTCCAATTAATAACACAACTTTTTGTGTCAGCTTTGTCGTAAATGATCACAAATTAAACGTGGCCCTTCATTAGGAGATTAAATTGAAAAAGAGGGAGAATAAAACAGGAGATTTTCACAAATTACTATTGTTCAGTAATTATTAGCTAATTGCAGCTATCATTTACTATATTATTTTATATAATATGTTTTCAGGTTTTTTAGAATGTATTCGATATATTTAAGTTTCTGTATTCACGAATACAATAGCATTTCTAAGCGTGAAACATGGAATTACAGCTCGTCCGATTTTTGTATTCGACTATATTCAAGGCGTGAAACAGGAGATTACAACTAGACAGATATTGTATTCGACTGTATGCACAATATGTAACTATAAATATAGTAACGTAAATAGCGCAATTAGTGATTTTAACGGAAAGTGAATCAAATTACACAATAAACTCCTAATATAACTCAATTAATTCAATTACATCACCCATAATCTGTATATGACGCAAAATATGCTGAATATTTTTCTCATCCAATAAATACAACAAAAACATAGTAATTTGATATATATATATATATATATATATATATATATATAATTACAAACACATAATGCTGCTATCCTGAAACATAAAGCTTAAATCGTGATACATTCTGGACAGAGAGTATTTGCACCACCGTTCAATATTATGGCTAATTAAGAAGAAGACCAGTCGGACTGGATAGACCGGGTCGACGGTTAACCAGTTGCCGGTTCATGTCCGTTCCCGACTTTCCACAACATTTCTTCTTCAATTCTCCATTCAGTAGCTGCAAAATATCAGCAGTATTACTTATCGGAGCGGCATTTTCATTTTCTTGCTAAAACCAAAAAATTCCCAATGTCAGCTTCAAGCCCTTGTGCTCCAATTTCAATTAAACAATGCAAGCAACCAATTTTGACACCTCGAATTGGAAATAATTTCCAAGCGAGACGAAAGCTGTTATCATTTGGAGTTAATTCGGCGAAGAGATTTTCAATTAAGTGCAACGTTTTTGGTGAAACGGAGAATGCCAGTTTATTTGACGTGAGTAATGCGATTAAGGATGATATATTCGTCGGGTTTTTTCGAGAAGCTTGGCCTTATTTTCTTGCGCATAGAGGCAGCACTTTCGTTGTTCTAATCTCAGCTGAAATTGTTGATAGCAGCCCTCATTTGGATCCTCTTCTCATGGCACGTTCCTAAATTTAACTCTGTCTTTCCATTTATCCATATTATTAGAGTCTAAATTATATTGCAAAAATGAATTTTGCACTATATCAGGAAAGTACATTTAAGTGAAATTTGTAATTAGGTAAATGTGGTAGGATAGTGTAATTTTTTTATATTACTTAAACTTTATTACTATTCCTAAGCTTTTGTTCTACTCCATCTATCCTAATTTATGTAATATTTTTTCTTTTTCACAAAAATGAGGACTTTCTATATTTAGAAATAGTTTAAATTTAACTTCCTATTATAATCTTAATGAGATTATTTATAGCGGCACAAATATTTATGGCTTAAACTTTGCGCCAAGTCAAACACGTCACATAAATTGGGGATGGAGATTTTTCTCCCTTTTAGTGTGATTTAGAGAAGTTTTAATTTTAAAAGAACTCTAATTCACGTAAATGTTAAGATTTTCAAAATTAAAGCGAAATGGATGTAGAAGATTCATATAGTCGATTTGAACTAGTTTGAGATTGAGTAGTGATTTCTTTATTTTGTTGATTTTACTTTACTTCCAGTAATGTGTGGTGCTTGATATTAAGGTGAACAGCTGGCTTTATGCTATTTACTCATAAAATTTACAGGATATTTCTCTACTTCATGGCTTGGGAATCAAGTTTGTTCTTGTACCTGGAACTCATGTCCAGATTGATAGCTTTCTGGCTGAAAGGGGTGAGAAAAATGCTGTTATTTGCTTTTCTTGTTCATTTTGATATTGCTAATTTGTCGCTGCTACCTATACCCCAAATGTTTCTCGTGCACGGGGCTGCCCTTTACCTCAAATGTTTATTTTTCTTAAGGATGTTGATTTTCCTTGTCTTACTATTATCATCCTATAGATGGTGTTTCTGCGTTGGTACATCTATTATCCTATTAAATGAGGAGAACTATCTAAATATGTTATATAACAAACTCCGAAGACATTAAGCCAATGAAACTCAGGAAAGTCTAAAATGGTATTTTCCGTCCAATTCGGCCTGGCTGTTGCTTGGGGGGAAACTGCTTGGGTTTTGCTCTAAACAGTGAAGAATTCAGGTTAAAGCTTGATCAACTTGCTAATGATGAGCTGGAGCACATAATCTAGTAAATTGCTTAAATGCAAGATCCTATTTTCTATTACATTCCCAAATATTGCTACAATTAACATGGAGAAACCCAAAGCTACGGTTATCCCTTTTCATTCATAAAAGAAAGAGAAAACAACCACCTTATGCATTTCGAAATAACCAATCGTTGCATGCAAACCAGTTTAACAGCATATGTTATTTACTCTTCTACTTTTTCTCTTTTTAGTTATCACTATTATGTTAATCTTATTTTCCCTTAACTACATTTTTTCTCTATTCTATGAAGCATATTCTCAGCGGCAAGTGATTTGATAACCCTTTCTCACAGGAAGTGAGCCCAAGTATGTAGGCCGCTACAGAGTTACAGACCCTGATTCACTGATGGCTGCAATGGATGCAGCTGGGAGAATTCGTCTTATGATAGAGGCAAAATTGTCTCCTGGGCCGTCATTGACTGGTGTCCGCCGGCATGGAGAAAATAGTCGCTGGCATGATGGTGTTAGCGTTGCCAGTGGTAATTTTCTAGCAGCAAAGGTGAGAATATGACCTCATTGTATAACGTAAATGTATGAAACGTATTTGTCATTCTTTTTGTGTTTTAAATTTTCTGGCATCAAATATGACAATGGGATTGACTTGTGATTTTCATTATAATTTTGTTGCAGAGGAGAGGAGTTGTAGAAGGAATCGATTATGCAGCGACGGGTGAAGTAAAGAAGATAGATGTTTCTCGAATTCGTGAGAGGCTTGATCAGGATAGCATCGTGCTATTGAGCAATCTTGGTTATTCCAGCTCTGGAGAAGTTTTGAACTGCAAGTATGTTTTATGGCTTTTGATATGTATCTTTGTTGATGTTATGCATCATTATAATTAAGTCATTAAAATCAGTGAATAAACGGAGTTCTACTAAAGTGTGATGATACATAAGACCACAGCTTAGTGTAGTTAATTTTCCTGTTCTGCCCTCTCTTTCAATCAAACTTGTAGTTGCCATTTTCATGGTTACTTTAACTTATGTGACATTCTCCTTTTTATTCACTGTTTCACAGGCACAAAATGTTCCTTTTCTCTTTTTTTGGGTGAAACTCATGTACTTGCAAGATTGCAATACTTAAATCTCAGTGATAGCATCAATATCCAGAAGTCAATCTAAAAAATCAAATAGAGTCTTCTAGTGAAATCTTAACACGAAAAAAAAAGGGGGGAAATAACAAGCAAGAATGTGATATATGCCTAGGGTGCACGTCGTCAAGTGTTATCAGAAAGAAGTGTAAAATTAAGTATTGGAAAAGAAATGTTACTTTGGTTGATCTCATTCTGGTCACACATTTGGGTTTCTGGCTACTTGATTGAATAGGTGTTACATTCAAATTGTGTGTTTTCTTATATTAATGTTTATTTACCTATCAATCTATTTTTTCAGGATACCTGTACGTTTAGATAGAAGTTCAAAGACGCTGAACTGAGTGATAAGGAAGTACACCAATAACTTTCTGTGCTTGTCCTTCTTTTTGTTATAAGATAGTACGATTTTCTTATAAATAATATTGTGTGCGCCGACACATATGTGGGACAAAAAAGACTCCACTCTGTTGGACAGGTGATATAGATGGACTTTTTGAGTTAAAATTTGCTTAGCACTGGACAATGAACACATCTTTATCCCTCATTACAGATAGAAGCTAATAATTTCACAATTTATGTTTTTTTTTATTCCCTCCCTCCAAGAGCTCCCCTTGCTCTTGGGGTGACTCGAACTCACAAGTCATAACCTATTGGTTGGAAGTGGAGGGTACTCACCACTTGAGCAGCCCACTCTTGCACGATTTATGTTGGAATGCTATTTTTTGTATCAATCTGTTATTCTTGGGAACTTAGCTTGTTTTACACAGTGGTCATCTGTCTGCAGAGATTACTTCATTTTAGTTCTTAAATATGTACATTTTTTCATTTTTCTATAAACAGTTCCAATTAAGCTAGATGCTCAGTACACAACATTTTTCTGAGACTACAATCCTGAGTCAGCTTTTTGTGGATATGTTTGTGTGTCACAGCCCTCGGTGTGAATGCTTGTCTTTTAAATCAATCTACTATTCTTGGGAACTCAACTTGTATTACACAGTGGTCATCTGTTTCATAATGCCATGCTGAGTTACTTCATCTTACAGTTCATAATGTGTAACAAGTTTTGTTTTTTCTATAAGCAATTTCAGATTGATTAAACTTAGATGCTCAATATACAACATTCCTGACATTTAATTCAAGAGCCAATGTTTTGTCAATATGTTTTCTCTTTCCGATATTTTTCCTCGAGTTTTAAGACTGAGAATGTGTTCTATTTCATTGAAGCACATATGAAGTTGCTACAGCTTGTGCATTGGCTCTAGGAGCAGAAAAACTGATTTGTATTATAGATGGTCCAATTCTGGATGAGTCTGGCCGTCTTATTCGGTTCTTAACTCTTCAAGATGCTGACATGCTGGTTCGCAAACGAGCAGAGCAAAGTGAGACAGCAGCTAATTATGTAAAAGCTGTCAGTCAAGAGGATTTCAATTGTTTAGGTCACAATGGTTCCAATGGATCAATCTCCTACAATATGAATGGTTTTAGCCAACAATACAGTGTCACATTTCAGAACGGCGTTGGTTTTGACAATGGGAATGGGCTTTGGTCTAGTGAACAGGGTTTTGCCATTGGAGGACAAGAGAGGCTAAGCCGATTAAATGGTTATCTTTCAGAGTTAGCTGCAGCTGCTTTTGTGTGCAGGGTAAGATCCTGGCTGTCTAATCACTATATCTGCAGATTTATAAAATTGTTTAAACTGGACAATAATTGTCATGTTATTTACCCAAACCCTAATTATGCAACAGAAAATTGCATATTCTCTAAACTTGATATACTTGATGGCAAAAGGGGTAGATTTTGGAAGACATCTTCTCTTTGTTGTAAAACTTATTTAATATCTTGTGCAGTTGAGATTATGTAATATTTACAGAATATCTAACTGGTTTCATGTCCCCACTACATGCTAAATGCTATGGCTATATGGTTTTCGGTATCTAGTAAATATCAACTTTCACCGTGATCTTTCATCTCACTTCTTCACTTGAGGAATTGTCATGTCTCTAATAAATTGACACCTCATTTATCAGTATGATATCTATATTGGCTTATTGGTTAAAACTTTTGCCAATTATGTACTCCATTTGCCATCAGGGAGGTGTTCAAAGAGTTCACCTGCTGGATGGTACTATTGGTGGAGTTTTACTAAAGGAATTGTTCCAAAGAGATGGAGTTGGGACAATGGTAGCTAGGTATGCAAATCTTGATGAATATTGATTGTAATTTCAGTCAAGGCATGTTGATTCAGTTTTCCACATTTTCATTGTTTCCTCTTTAAGTTGATCAATGGATTCACTTTTGTTTGAGTTTTTGAACCGTCAATCCCCATGATTTGGTGTATGATCATTAGAAGTCATTTCCAGAATTTCTTGAGATGTTTAGCCAGCTACTTATGTTGCTAAAATAAACCGAACCTCCTTTTACATTGATGTATGGAACTCCACGAGCAGTGAGAATCTGCATGTTTCTGATCCCTCCCAATTTGACATTATATTTGTAACCAAAGAAGTTCACGATCGCCCTATCTCTAGAATTAACAGTTGTATTCTCAGTTTCCGATAGCTGAGGGTCTATCGGAAACAATCTCTCTGCCCTCCCAGTGAAGGGGTAAGGCTGCGTACATCCTACCCTCCCCAGACCCCACTTGTGGGATTTTCACTGGGTTGGTGGTGTTGTTGTTGTTGTTGTTGTTATAGTTAGTTGATATTTGCTATACCTTTTAAGACTATCCTTCAACTAAGATGTGCATGGATCTCTCTTCCTCAGTGATCTTTATGAAGGAACACGAATGGCTAGGCTGTCAGATATTCCCGGGATCAAACAATTATTACAACCTCTAGAAGATGCGGGAACATTGATCAGAAGGAGTGAGGAAGAGGTTGCAGTTGATTCTTTTTATTATATTCTAATAGTTATTAAATCAGCTTATATTTGGTTAATGTTTGTATATCATTTTTCTTTTTTCAAAATTGCGTGTTTTTAAATTGTTCTACTTCTAGCTGGTGGAGTCATTGCACTCATTCATTGTAGTGGAGAGAGAAGGCCATGTTATAGCTTGTGCTGCTCTCTTTCCTCACTTTGAGGAAAAATGTGGAGAGGTTGCTGCTATTGCCGTTTCTCCTGATTGTCGTGGCCAAGGACAGGGAGACAAATTACTTGGTATAGTGACTCTCTTCTCATTGTAAAACCATTTTTCTTCACAATATATTATGCATGTAAGCAGTTTCAGGATGTTGTGATTATTTGCTTTAGTCCTTATGAAGTTGCAAATGCATTAACAAGAGAAATCACAACAATTGCTTCAGACTTTACGAAGTTGCTTTAGTCCTTGTGAAGTTTAAGATATTTCCTGAAGCCTCAAGGCACTTGGATAAGCACGTAGTAAAAGAAGTCACTTTAATTTTGTGTACTTCTTGGTATTATGTGTATCCACCAAGCGGCTTAATGCTCGGAATAAGCACTTTCAAACTATGTTGCTCGGACTATCCAAAAATATTCCCGGGTGCGTGTCGGATCCTCCAAAAGTAGTGTATTTCTGGAATCTGACACGGGTGCGGCATTATTTTGGATAGTCCACGCAACATAGCTTTCAAATAACAGCATGATGGGTCGAAGCATTTTTATTTTTTCAGTTGTCAAGAAACATAGCAATCTGTCCAAAGATAGATACTATCTGCCCTTCCGACCCATGATCCTTATTTTTGTCTAAGTTCAGACTAGAAGTTTGTAACTTTTAAAAAATGGTCCAAATTGTAAGAAGATAATGAGGGAGCTTAAAAATTTAGTGATAAAGACAAACAATTTGCACATGGTCATGTTGATAGTATTACTACCAACATCCATATGCTGAATGTGTCTGCTTGTGCCTATTGATTGATTTACTTGGGAACATGTTGAGAACTAATTTCTCATAGTCGTGCTTTTTTGGTCTGGCGTTTTGTTGAAGAATTTGAGTTCTAGTTGAGACAAGTAGTTATATGTTTACTTCCCAATTTACCTAAACACAGTTGGTGTCCTTGTACTTTTTGGTCTAAATTAACATTCTGGGCTTAATAGCCAATAACTTTCCATTCCAAAAAAACACACTTGCAGATTACATTGAGAAGAAGGCATCTGCCATTGGATTGCAAACGTTGTTCCTCCTTACAACTCGCACAGCTGATTGGTATGTTCCTTTCCACTTTCCTGTACCCTGGCCAATATATACATTGTTCGTCCTATTGGGCGAGTGAATATTGATTGCTGAACTAAAATGCAATGGACAAAGGCAGCAATAATTAAACTGAATTTGAGAATGTAGATCCTTAGTCATCTCAACAAGGAGATAAAGCGAAGATGCTATTTTTGGACAGAGAATCAAAAAGGGGAAAAAAGTGCTTCTTTTGATTGACTCTTATTATTACTATTTAGGATTCATGAACACTCTCAAGAAGCAACATGTATGTCTTACGTACATGTGAAGTACCTGCAACTCTTGCCTAGAAATAAATACTAAAATTGGATATGTTGGCTCCTTGATGGACACTTGTTTATTACCTGTTAGATTATGGTTCAAAGTCGCGTTAGTATGATCTGCTCAAACATTATTTATTTAGTATGCATTTTATAAAGAGAATTTAAAGTTGGAATTTTGGTAGAAGATAAAAGAATGTGTAGTTTGTATTGTTTTAAGTAGAGTTACAGCACTTAACTTGTCAAATAATAGTGAAAATATTTACCTTGTTATTATCAAGGTATTTAATTATAAAGTGGTACCGAATGCCCTCAATCTAATTCATCTGTGCTGAAATCAAAGTACTCAATTACCCAAAGTAGCGATAAGATGAATTCTCACTGAGGTAGTGTATTCGGATGAGCTACACTTCTATGTTAAAAGAGAGCACTTCTAGTGTTCTACTAACTAACAAATAATTATCTAATAGCATGTTTTTCTTTTCTTTTTCTTCTCTTCTGGCTGAATTATATTGACCTTAAATCCAGTTTATACCAAGTGCAAAACCACCCCTCTAATTCTTTAAACTATTTTACAACTCCCAATCCTTAGTAGACCCTCTTTCTTACTTCTGTTTTTTATTTTTTATTTTTATGAGTCTGAATCCTTGATAGACTTGTACAAAAATAAACTAACGCATTTCTATTAAAGTTTGATTCATAAAATGGTCAATGTTGAGATTGAACTTGGTCCTTGAACAAGAAAAATATTATTGACCGTCAATCTGTTGACTTGATGTGCATGTATGTGTTTCTCTCCACAGGTTTGTTAGGCGTGGCTTTTCTGAATGTTCCATCGACCATATACCAGCGCAAAGAAGGAAAAAGATCAATCTTTCTCGTAGGTCAAAGTATTACATGAAGAAGCTACTACCTGATAGGAGTGGTATACGTTTTGATAGCCCTTTTTCATAAGAACATAAGGGTTTTCTGAGTGTATATGTAGTGCCTCTGTAATAAGCTGGATTTAATGGTCAATCCTTGTTATTCTGTGACAGTTTTAAGTGTAAGAATCATAGCAAACAAGTGTAAAATAGTGCCTGTAAAATAATTATAAAGATAAAAGTTTACTTTGCCATGTATGTTAAATTATCTGCCTTATAAAGCATGCTTGTCTCTCTTTGATTAAGTCGAATCTGCTTGCAGATGAAATGAGTTATTTTTTTCATTCTTTATACGTATATTGATCATCCTAAGCAGCAGACTGCTACCATACTTCAAATGAATTGCGTATTTCAACATTGACACATTTGTTAAGGTTTCTATCTACGTAGAGGTTACACTTTTATGGCCGAACATGTGGAGTAATATTTTATTTTAGCTTAAAATTGTGCACTTTGTGAAATTAATTGCTAACTGTTTCTTTGGCCAAATCTTACATTAGAAAAGTTTTTGATGCGGTACTGTGATCTTTTGCATTCAGCTATCTCTGGAATTTGTAGTGGAAAAGGTAAAAAATTTGACGATTTTTATCCGAAGATTTATTTAACAAAAGAAAAGACATCTTAAGTCCATTCATTTGTCTAGAAAGGCCAGGATAAGTATATTCATTTGCGTTGCTTTCATTAGTGCCACATAATTCTACAGCTCATTTTTCAAGCAGAGGAAACGAACCCCTGTCATTCCAAGGAGGCAAGAAATTACCAGACTGAAAAATCCTTGAAAGCCACTCATACACAGTTTATAACTCCTTATATAATGGGCTCGCCCCTTTATCCTTTACCACATAAATACCAAGTTTTTGTATGTGGCAGCGTTCTAACTATGATGTGTGCTTCATCCACACATCATGCTTCTGTATTTACTAAAGGCCTAGGGGCAATTTACTCTGATAATTTCAAGTTCTCATAGGTGGATGGACATACATACAATTTGGCATCAATTTCTGAGACTGTTGTACATGAGCAGGAAAATCAAATCAATTAGTCCCTTCTATTTAATCAGTGAAAGTACCTCTCAAAACACATTAGCGAATCATATCTCCATAAGAGAGAAGAGGCATACACAATTGCAGGCTGAGACAATCATAAACTAAAATACAATACCAACTCTCCTTCAATTGGGAAAAGAAAAATAATTTACATACAAGAGAACTCTGGAAAAAGCAGCAGCAGGAATAGCCTCACAAATTCAACAAACTGATCAGTATTACAAGAAAGGGTATTATGCTTAACTCTTTGATTTTGAGTGCTTAACAAGCCAATCAAGGACTGAATCGATATTGGTGGAATTCTTGCATGAGATCATATAGCAACATACCTCCCTATCAGTAACAGATTTCAAATCCCTGCAATATAATAGATCATTCAGAAAAGACTCCAAATGAAGAAAACATGATATACAATGTTTCGTTGAGGTAAAAATAGAAAAGGGAAAAAAGGAGGGGTTGCACGAGAGATAAGTCTCATCCTGTTCAGAACTAAAACAGGAACAGAAGGAAATGCAGTGGAATTTGCTTCCTACCACAAGCTTTTTCAACCAATTAGTCAAAATGAAAGAAGACTATTTTACGTTCGTGGAATTTTATCTGCTTACATCTGATCAGTCAAAGCCTGCTTGGAAAGAGCTTCAGGCTTGTCAATCTTGTTACCCAATACCAGCAACGGAATACCACTCAATGATGGCTTGCTCAGCAGGTCATGGATTTCACTTCTTGAAATACTAACGTTATCATGATCAGCAGCATCAACAACATAACTGCAGGGAAGGACATTAAGAAAACTCAAAAAACAAAATATTACAATGGCTACCAGGATCATTAGTAGGATTCCTTCATAATTTGAAGGGAAAAAAAACAGCTTAAAGGAAGGAATTCCACTACCCCTGAGGTATATTAGAGATGAATCTGTCAAAAGCCTGATCAGGTAATTTGAACTAGCAGCTGTTCTTTTGACAAACCATGGTTGGAGAAAACTAAATGCAACGCAACAATAAGAAGACCATGGATCTACCATGTGTCGTCTCCCATCTTCCAAAAGTATTATGATTATGCGTATAAGTGAAAGTAATACTAAGCATGTAACTGGATTCATTTACTTCCATCTATAAAAGATCAATGAGGAAGGAATATTAACATCCACACAATGTAATTAAATAAGCTGAAGATAGATGCATACACTATAGCAGAAACTGCACGACAGTATCTTTCCCACATACTGCGAAATCTGGGTTGACCTCCAAGGTCCCACAATTTTATAGTCACATTTCCTTTAGTCACTTTCCGCATGTTAAATCCCACCTAAACATCCAATAGATTTTGTATAATTATCACAATAAAAATGATGCATTGAAATTGGAATTGGCTTATGATTAGGAACTAGGAATATGACAACTTACTGTTGGTATCATGTCTTCACTGTATCCACCAGTCTAAGAATAACAGGTCGAACAAACATTAATAAGGCATCAGAGTCCATCAGAGTACATGGAAGCAAAAGCATACGAAAAATATAAGCAGAAAAGAACAATCACTACTTGTCTACTTACAGCAATGACATTTACAAGTGATGTTTTTCCTGCATTCTGCAGCCCTATCAAAGAAAGCTCCATTTCCTGCTGAAAGAAGAGGCTGAAGGAAAAACAAGTTTAATGAGCTAATATGAGGAGTCTTTTCACAAGAGAAGGGGAGCCAAAGCAATCAAATTACAAGTGCATATGCAAAATTGCAACTCCAATGCGTGTTATAAGCCGGTTGAAAATAAATATGCAATAACTTCCAGACCAACTTTAAGCCATAGTCCAAAAGCTGAAGTAACAATCACACACAAAGGCTAAGTTGAGGGATCAAAAACAAAAGTAGCAAGTAAGAGGTCCAAGTTGCACAACACAGCGAGATACAACTAAAATAGGATGGATGGAAAATATTGCAGATCTGCCAATAGTTAATATGTTGATCTAGTTCATCTCCCAAACCAACCCTCTTGAGCTCCGGTGAAAGTTCAAGGATAAGATAGAAGCACGTAGCGCACCCTCAATTGCCAACAATGTATAAAAGAATAGACGGCCCACCAAATTTGATGAATTGATTTCACACTTTCACCTTTCATCATCTAATCTCAAATTGAATTACATTTCTGGTCCTTACCGCCCATATACTGTATAAACATTGTGTCTGTTGAAGCCTAGCTTCATTTCCATTACTACTGCCAGGGCTACACCAGTGGTAGCGGTGATAGCCCTTTTTGGTGTTTGGATCGGGGTATTTGCTGTGTTTTTCAGGTAAATTCTCGAAGTTGTTGGAGACAAGTTGGGCCCACTAGCACTAGCAAAGAAAAGCAACCTGGACGAGTGTCAGCAAAGAGCGGTGGGTAGCGGTGAGTTAGCGTACAACTACATCGAGTACAACAATTCAGCACGGGTTTGGTCCTCGGGACTTGGTACCTCACGTTCTACTGTGTCCCCTTCGGTGTTAGCTAAATTGTTGTTACTTTAGTTCGCAATAGTTCGATCATTCAACTAGGGTACTTGCAGTTACGTGTTTCCTTCTAGTTTGACTCGTTGTCCGTTGAGCACTAGCGAGCATTCTTTAGATTTGTCGTAGGAGTAGTGGCTACAGTCTGGAATGATAGATTAAGGGCATGTCCTCGGGTGGGGCAGA